>JAJEJH010000345.1:37571-298195 GCA_026122585.1 Anacardium occidentale | reverse complement strand
TCTTCTTCGGTTGAGTTTTCTTCATCTTCACTTGTGTCCTCCTCAACCTTGAGTGCGATATTCTTCTTCTTCTCCTCCTTCTTGGGCATCCATTTCATCTCGTGAGTTAGAAGACTCCTGATCAATTCGTCCATGCCCATGTTGGTCAAGTCCTTCGATTCTTCAATTGCCGTCACCTTCATACTCCAAGCTTTCAGCAATGATCGTAGCACCTTCTTGACCAACTCAACATTCTCAAACCTCTTTCCCAATCCTCTCAATTCATTTACTAGGTTTGAGAAGCGTTTATACATCTCCGTGAGGTTTTCATCTTTCTTCATTTCGAACAATTCGTACTCACGGAAAAGCATCTCCACCTTGGACTCCCTCACTTGGCTTGTACCTTCATGAGTCATTTGGAGGATCATCCAAGCTTCATGTGCTGTTTCACAAGACGAAACACGGTTAAATTCTGTGGTATCTAAAGCACAAAACAGCATATTTAATGCCCTTGAATTTAAACTCATCAATTTTTCATCATTTTCATTAAATTCAAATTCATTCTTGGGCAAATTTGTATTTGGATCAATAGGGACAAAATCACCCTTATCAATAATTTTCCAAAGTTTATAGTCAATGGATTGAACAAAAAATTTCATACGAATTTTCCATTGACCATAGTTTATACCACAAAATAAGGGTGGCCTATTTGAACTACCCCCTTCTTCGAAAGATGGTTTTTGAAAAATATTTGTCATGTCAGTTTCGAAAACGGATCTTAAGCTCTAAAAATCGTTAGATTTTCGAAAACTAGAGCCCAAGCTCTGATACCAATTGTTAAAACCCAAAAGCTAAATGGCAAATTACCTAGAGGGGGGGTGAATAGGTTATTTAAAAAATCTTTGAAATCTTAATTCCTTTCCTATTCAACCAACACAACATGCATATATATAAAAACAATTAAGCACAATTAAATGACTAAGCAAATATAAATAAAGAGAGTAAGGGAAAGAAATTGCTCAGCCGATTTTTAGAGTGGTTCGGAGCTTCTCCACACCTCCTACGTCCACTACTCCAAGCAACCCCGCTTGAAGACTTTTCTTCCACTAACTTCAACCCCGAAGTTACAATAGTTTTTTGACAAGGGAATTTCGCCCTTAACACTAGTTTTGATACAAGGGATTGCGCCCTTAACTTAGTTTTAACAGAGATTACGCCCAACACTAGTTTCACGGGATTGCGCCCAAGGGTTTGTGGAATACCAATAATTTTCCTCACAAGGTTGATTTACAATAAGCACTCAAAGTTTCTCTCTAAGTGTATACAAGTAAGTTTGAGAGAGAAGTTTGGAGAAGAGATTAGAGAGTGAAAAATGCAAGTTTTAGGCTTGATTCTCTCTCCCTTCAATCTTCAAATCAGCTTCAATTTATAAGGAATGGAAGATTCTAGCCGTTGCAGCTGATTTGAGAGCCGTTGGAGCATTTCTAGAAAGTTGCACGGGCGTGTCCGCTTGATGCACGGTCGTGCTCCCTTTTTCTGCACTTTTCCAATGGTCAATTTTGTGTTAGCACGGGCGTGCGTTCTGCATCACACGGGCGTGTGTTATTTTTCTCCAAATTCCAAAAGCAAGCACGAGTCGCCAGCACGATGAGCACACGGAAAGCGCACGACTTCATTTTGGCCTTGCACACGGGCGTGCGTCAATGCTACACGGCCGTGTGTGTCATTTTCCTTTAGACACACGGTCGTGCCTACTCCCAGCACACGGGCGTGTGCGCTCTTTTGCCTTGACACACGGTTGTGTGTCCTTCTGCACACGGTCGTGTGTGCCATTTCTTCACAGCACGGGCGTGTTTACCTTAATGCACGGGCGTGTGCGGCTTGTTGCATGGGCGTGTGCTTTACTTTGTTTGAGCACGGGCGTGTTCACCTGCAGATTTCAGCCAGCACAAAAACTTTGGGTCCTCTTTGTCATGTTCAACACATGCATGGACCAATTAGATATTTTAACATACATTTTGCATCAATCAAAATCCACAAGGGTTCAACAAAGTAGAAATCATTTACCTTCCTATTTCTATTCCAAATGTCAATGTAATGGTAACTATACTTGTACTTCTTTAGAATGCATCACTTCATTTGCATATCCAAATGCCCATATTGTGTTATGTGATACTTAAAATTTTAGAATTAGCAGTTTTTCAAACATAATAAACACAAATAAAAAAGAGAAAAATGTTAGAAGTTTGTTCAACTAATTCATAGTGGTTTAAAACTTTTTCTGTAAGTCTCATACGTCTATTTTTTCAAACAATTAGTTTGAAGTTCTACTAGTAATTTAGGATTATACCAAAATTTATAATAATTTTTTGGGATCATGCCCAATATAATAGTTATATAGGATTTCACCTATAACTTATTTAAAACAAAATTTATGATGAAGATATACCTCTTTAAAGACTGATACACAAGATAAGTATAAGAATTTTTCTCCATGATATATAATAAAGCTTTAAAGAAAAAATGAGTAGCTAAAAAGATAAGAAAAGAGTATGATTGAATATGTTTACGATCTCTAACTCTTCTCGCTTCAAATTGAGCTCCTTTATATAAGTTTTTTGTTGTTTAAAACAAAAGAAGCCATAACCTGAAAATTATACTTGTTGGTAGTTGAAAAAAAATTAAGTCTCTAATAATTTTGCCTAGACTTAAAATCGCATGCCCTTCATTTATGACATCGAGTAAACTTCCAATGGTTTACTTGTCTACTCTCACCAGCTTGCACATGGGCATGTGTTTTCAAAATAAGAATGTTGCTCAAAGGACTAGAAGCTAGCATGGGAGCACACACGAATACCAACATGACACCAAACACTCCTAAAATTTAGCCTATGCATAGATGTGTATCTTTGATAGACAGATGAACACTTAGCAAGGGACTTTTCAATGGTGTATCTTCAATTTAGTCTTGACACATGGGCGTGTGTTTTTTATGCACACAATCATATGTTCAAGGTTGACTTTTTTCCTATGTTGACCTTGGCTTGACCATGCATGTACAATGCTTCGTGAGAGCCTTTGATCGTGTGCTTGCTTAAGTCGAAATGCATGGTCACGCAAGATTGAAAGACACAATCGTGCATGAGAAGTTTTGACTTTGTTAGCCTTCTCTATGACTATGCATGGTTGAACAACATAAGTGAGTTTTCTCATGTATGACCGTAAATCACGCAAACACGATTGTGTGGTCATGTGTTGCAAAATTTAAAATAATTCAAATTATAGAACCTAGCATGGGCAAAGAATACGTGGCGATGACTTAATACATATGAGTGCAAAATACACTATACACGGTTATGTGTTTGGAAAAAACATAAAAAATCAAGTTTTGCCTAAATTTTAGTCATAAACCAAGTTCTTGCCTTTGTCAATTAACATTTTAAATATATTTTTGTTATCATCTAAACATCAAGGATTCAATATGTTTTGTTGAAATTTAACTGCTTTAGTTTTAGTGGGAGTTTGGTTTAGGGTAATCTTTGATTATTCTAATACTCTATCGACATTACTTTGTTTGGTTTGTAAGTAAGAAAAAATTTCGATAATCTTTTATCATCATTGATAATGTGACAAGTAATATGAGAAGAAATCAAATTATTATCTTTATCTTAGGTATTAAATATTACCAAAATAAATTTAATTTTGTTACAGTTTTATCCTTACCTATTAAATCTTTTAGACAATAATATCCTCACTTTTTCAATTAAAAAAACAATTAATATGAAAAATATTTTAGAAAAAATATATCGATAATAAAATGACAACTGAAAAATAATTTAATTAATTTATTTCATAATTTGACATCATAAAACAAAATTTTAACATATTTTACCATGAAAATATTTAAAAAAATACATATGTAAGTTTAACCCAATACAATCCTATTTATATATAATTTTTTTAAGGGTATTTAAATAAAATAATATATTAATATTCTTTAATGCTTTCAACTATACATAAGAATTATTTATACATGTCAATTTTATTAAATATAATAATAATAATAATTTATATCTAATAATTTTTTTATATAATTTATTTTTATTTTTAATAATTAAAAAATTAACCTAAACCAGATACAGCTTTAGATTGAAATTAAAATACCAAAATCAATAATTGGTTTTCTTGTCTTATTAAAGAAAAATTTGCCCTCTACTTAAAAAGGTTGGCTAGTGGGTAGTTGGGTATGATTGAGATGAGACTTTAAAATAACAAGTTAAAAAAATAAACAATATTTTTGGTTAATTCAAATAGTAATATGAATATGATGAAGTTGTCGTTTGTCTCCTTTTTAGCTTCTAGAAAAAGATTAAGCTTTCGTTTTGGTCAATGATTGAGCTTGATTGATCTCTAGAGGTCATTTTTTATGCTTTATAGATTATAATATCACAATTTATTAAGAGTTTTAGGTTGTTTGTTTTGTCAGAAAACTAAAGTGATTTCATTCAATGATTTTTTAGGTGCGTTTGGTAGACGGGAAAGTGAGAAAAAAGTTGAAAGAAAATCACAGTGCGTCATGTTTTGAAACCAAACTTCATAATTTATTCTATTTTAAACATGACACTAAAGCTACTTTTAAAGGCCTCGTAATAGCCTTGTTTTATATACCCCCCACTCACACTTTATTCTTTGAAACCATCGATAACCTAACCCAAATTTCATTCGCGCGAGGGATGGTTCCTAATAAAGATAAAACAAAAGGTAGACTAGGTTTCTATTTCGATTTGAATAAGGCAGAAAATTATTTATTCTAGTTTAAAATATTGCAAGAACTAATAAAGTTGACAAATACATAATGTTAACATTGAAGATGTGAATAATGTATGGAACTTTGAAGTAAAGAATATTAGGGGTATAAATAGATAATTGAAAAAGGGTTATGTAAATGGGAAGGATGTCAACGTAGTTAAAACAAACTATTCATGTAACTATCCATGAAGTGAAAGATAAAAATATGTAGTTCTTCAATTCATTGAATTTTAGTAAAAAAAAAAAAGACTAATTAGTTAAAAAAACACACTAAAAAGATTAAAAACTAGGAATTAAGTCAGATTTTGATTTATAGTTGAAGAAACATACATGGCCTAGGCCTAGACTTAAAATCGCATGCCCTTCATTTATGACATCGAGTAAACTTCCAATGGTTTACTTGTCTACTCTCACCAGCTTGCACATGGGCATGTGTTTTACTTACCAAAAAAAAAAAAAACATACATGGCCTAGGGTGATTTTTTTTTTCTTTCGATCTAGAAGATGAATGAATCTGGGAATTGAGTTTGTTTTTACAAATTATAAAATTAAGGAAGCCAATCCTTGCCCTTGACCTTTTTCTGCAATGTTGTCAAGTGAATTTTGTAGGTGCTGCGACTTCAAGGAAGCTCCAGAGGTTGTAATGGTTGAAAAACAGGAAACAAGAGGTCAGTAGTGTAAGCCGACGGGGGGTTTTGCGTTGTGGGCTCTCTGGCATTCAAGTTAACATGGTGCAAAATGAAGAAGCTTGTAAAAAGAGTATAAAGAAGAGAATACCTGTTGTCAAAATCTAAGTAGGTCCAAAAATGGAGGTCCAACAACTACAGTACTGAAATTCTAAAAAATGTTTTGTACGAAAAAGATAAGTCGCCTCTCCAAAATGGAAAACCTAGAGCCTTACATTGTAACACAAACCTTTTTCTTTATATATGATTAGGGTTTTGGTGGTTGGCTGCCAAATGGCATGTTAGATCAACAGCAAGTGACACTTGAAGGCAAAAACAGCTTAAGAACAACACGAGATCCTACTTTTTCTCGAGTGAAAACTGGCTCTATCGGATCAGCCTTAATTCTAGAGATACTGGCGTTCCAATTGGTTTAAAGTTAGGAGATTTGAGTCTCGTGAGCGCCGCTGGCTCTTGCTAACTACCCCTTCTTTAATGTGTCGTCTGATTGATATTATTGTGTTTCTTGATGCTAGGCAATAGACAAAGAGATTGAGTAAAGAGAAAAGAGATCAACTGCGTGTCGTCGGGATGAGAAGAGTGCTCGTGTAGTTCTTGAGCCCAGAAGCTTGAGAAGACTCTATACAACGAAATTGGTCATTTGTGTATGCTAATATCTAATAACATTCTGCACTTGTTCCATTTTCTTCTGAAGCCACCAATGTCGCTGCCAATAGGCACTAGTTAAGGGAAGTAAGCAAGGATTCTGGCAAAACATCTTCAGTTAGTATTCACCATTCCTTATTTTAGCGGCATGAGAAACCTACCATAACGTTAACAACACATGTAGCTCTCAAATTCTCTCTTATAACTCAAAATCAACTAAAATGAGATACAATTAGAATATTAAGATTCTACGCTAGAGGTGTTGATTGTTGTAGATGATAACCCTTGCATTGTCATTGTTCCCCATGACCCATAGATGACATGGAAGGAGATTTGCTAATTATGGAGACACGTTGGAGAACTCTTGTGTTGACCCACTCATACCGTGTTAAGACCAATAACTGCTTTGACTTTGGAAGGTTTTTCTCAATTGAGCACCAAAATTCCCTCAGTAGGATCCTTACAAATTGAAAATAACTTTTTCCAGCACTAAGTCATCTGACTTAGAGATTGTGAAGGAAGTACTTCAATTTTGATATCTGCACATTCTCAAAATGTTGATGAGCAGTTAAAAATAATGTGGCAAAAAAATGAATGAACAATAAAATGTCTTTCAGAAATGACTTGAAAGGGAAAAAGTCACTTTAACTACAACCTTAGAGAAATGATTCCAAAAGCAAGTAGAAAAACAACACCAACAAATGGATCAATAACGGGCAAATATGATGAATCATATGTAGGCCAAGATGAGATGACAATTTTAGGTTTTAATGGGCTCTCTTGAGGAAACACCATTTTTAGATACTCAACCTCTATTAGACAAAAAAACCCTGATAAATCCTAATCAAGTTATGTATTGTTTTATGAATTGATAGATTATATTGACAAAACACCTATAGGATTTGGATGCTAAATTTGGCAAGTTAATATATTGTTAATTAATTTTTGTTTTACTAAATAACTTTGATTTTGTTTTGTAGAAATTATGTTCTTACTACTTTTAAATGAGAATGTTTACAGTTGATTAATATTTTAATTCAATTATATTGATATATGAAATTAGCTTGATATAAGAAAATGAATACAAGGAGAAATTGTTATTATATTGTAAATGTAACAAATATAATTAAGGGATTGACACCGGATTAGAATAAGAATAGAATCGAATAAAAATTAAAAAATATCATTGGAATGACATAAGATAACATTAGCAATAAATTAGTATCGGATTAACATTAACTCAACATAGTATTAAATTAGCATCAGATACTGTTCTCAATTTAAAACAGAATTAATATCAAACATATTTTGAATCAGCTCAGATGATTGATTCTGATTCGATATTATATTATAATTGAATTATTTTTTTAATGCTAACTTAGTTACTATTGCTTTTCTTTGTTTTAGATAATAATTTAATGTTATTCTATTATTAAGAATAATTAATATCGGATTTCGATTGATACAATAAATACCTTTTTTGTACAGTGCTATAAAATTTGGGAACTAGTTGTCGATAAAAGATTCTCAAAGTTGGCTCTACTATTTTTTTAAAAATTACGAAGATCACCAAGAACTATTCATCACAGGTGTTAGGTGAGAAGTGGCTGCTTCCTAGTGACGGCAAGCATATTTCCACTAGAAAGAGTGTCTTAAAATCGAAAGCTAAGGAGAAAAGAGTTTCCCCAATGAATTCTTTTTTAGTAGTACGGTAGGCCCACTTAACTTATGGCAACTCTTCAGCTTAAATCTCTTTCTCTTCTCAAGCTTAGGCATTAGCCCAATTAAATCCAGCCCCCATTTAGTGAAAGGCCAAGGGCTAACGAAGGGAGTCAAGTTTTGAAGCTTTCTCTTAAGGATGTTGGAAAATAACTAGCACCTTGCCACAGCTTCGGCCTATCTATTGGGCATCCTTTTAGCCAGTAGTGGCCTCGTTTGACGACTTCAATGGCTAGTGGTCACCACAAATGCCTTTGTGAAGTCTCTTATGATGCACTTCTCTTCTCTGTCACCTACATACTTCAGCAGTTAAAGGAAGAAATCTCTCTTATATAATACTCCCTCAATGAGACTGTATCTTGTCATTCACCTTTTGAGCCATCTCTCCTCTTTTTTACCTTCAGGGAGTTGTTCAGTGTTGAGAAACTGCTTCATGGCGTCCATTTACATTGACTCTTCATCAACTTTTACACCTTTTTCTTTTTCAGCTGGTTGTTTTACTGCACTGCATTTCTTCAGTGCACCATGAGTGTGTCATTATAAAAAGCGTCAACATTAGAATCAAAGTCAATTTTACCTAGCTCATCTACCTCCATTTCTTCCCTTCTAGGTATCTACTTGAATTCATTTCTACTGCACTTTCCAACCAGCTTCTGTGTCTCTACTAAATACGTGAGCGTTGACTCATCCTTAACTTGGTATGGATAGTTACTTGGCCCGCTATAAGTTGTGAGTCACTGTCCACCATAATTTCAATAGCACCAAGCCCTGGGCTAAGTCGGAGTCTTTCTAATCCTACTTTATATTTGGTGCCATTATTCGTGGTGTCGAAGTCAAATATGATCAAACCAACTAATGTTTGTAATTTAGGTCATGTCTTGGCTTGCAGGTATGTCAAATTATCCTAAGTCTACTGACCACTTGACTAAATGTCTAGACAAGTCTGACTTCATTAGGATTTTGTTGACTGGTTGGATAATGAGGATGACAATTAGAGAGTCTCGAAATAGGGGCAAAGATTTATAGCAACCATGATAAGGGTGAATGCTATCTTTTCATGTTCCAATATCAGTGAAGTATTTGCTAATATAAGACTACCCTCTAGATGCCAAAGTCTTCCCTGAATCACTAATTCTTGCTAATGATTCTGCGAAGGAACAAAAATAGAGTCTCACCACTAAGCGTAAATGCTAGTAGAGTCTTTTACCCAATTACTCTTTAAGTTGTTTGAAAGTTACTTTACGGTTTAATGTAATAGGAGGTTTAAAAACTAATTAATTATTTCTTGATTAGATTGATAGATAGAGATGGGCCGAAAAAACTAAAAAGATGCATAAATAAAAGGTTAAAAGGATGCTGATTTGGGTAGAATTTCTCGTCATAAACCAAAAAAATATTAAAAAGTTTATTCACATTTTAACTGTCCAAGTGGGTGGCTACTATTTTTTAACACCTACAAAAATACAAGACATTTGTTATAAAGGAAGACAATATTTCTGAAATTTTTTTAAAAAGCCCTAAAAAATTACAGGGTAAAATTATACCGAAAAAGTTTTTATCAAATCTAAAACATGTGTTGATAGCAAAAATTGAAAATTTTTATATTAAAAAACCATACCTCGCAAATTTCATCCCAAATCCATTATTAATTTATTCGTCAAAGCAATAAAACCATATTCATCTATACAAGATTTTATCATATCAATAATCTTGTAAAGAATGTTAAATGACCTCATAAATGATAGTCTGTGTGACTCAAAGAGTGATTATTCGAATTAAAAAAAAAAATTGAAATAAATTTTCTTTCTTTCAATGATGATAATTGATTAGATTGAAGAAATTACGAAATAAACCTCTATTTCTACAAAACATCTCATAGCCTTAGTCTACATTATTTACACCCCACCCTTTTAACTTTTTATATGGGATTCTTTGTTTAAAGAAAATTACTGATATGATTAGTGCCCTTTGTATTTTAGAGTAGAGGATAACGACAAAATGATTTTTAAGATCATAAAGGTTTATTCCGAAAAAGGTTGGCTATTTATTATAATTAATAACTTATATATGTTTATTTTTTTGTCTGTACATCTTTCCCACCCAAGTTTTGAAAAACTACTTTCTTGCCCTTTGAATTTTTAATCTACAAATTTCCACCCCGAACATAATTTTGTTAACAAAAAATAGTTCCAACATAATTTTATAGGTAAATTATCATATTGTCCATAATTATTCCATTTTATTTTTTTTTCCAACAAATATGAAAGGCATAAAATCATTTGGGGTGTTTTATAAACCTCTCGAAAATACAATACATTGGTTTTAGGGTTTTTAAGTCAGCTAAAACTGATAAGTAATTTTTTAAAAATACTTCAAAACCCTCAAAATTAGTAAGAAAAAAAAAAAAACAACTCACAAGTAGATTTAATGGAGTTTCAAATTGCGTAGGAGCATGAAATAAAAAGAATCAAAGGGTAGGAATGTGATTTCCCTAAACCTTGGGTGCAAAATAGTAATTTACTTTTTTTATATGTAAAATAAATCATAAAAAGAAAAAGAAGTTCATAGAAATTACTAAAGGGTGTTAATGATGATTCATTGTTAAACTTAATTAGGAAAAATAAAATTATACCAACTAATATAAGATCTATTGTTTTAAGGAAATTTTATTTTTTGAAATTTTAAAATATTTGAATTTTATAAGTTTCTGAATCTTTCATAGTTTTTAGAATTTTTTTCTTTATTATTTTTGCTTTTTTAAGTTTTTAAATTTAAGTCATTTATTTGTTTAAATAAATTTTAGGAATCTTAATTTTATTAAATAGTCAAGTATAATAGTTGATAAGTGTTAATTAAATGTTATTTTTAAAATTCATGATCTCTATAATAATATTTTGTAAACCAAATTCTTTGAATAATAAATCCCTAGTAATCAAGGACCGAAACAAGCCAATTTGAATTAAGTAGCTCTTAGATCGAGCTTGACTCAAGGATATAACAGAGTTCGAGTTTAAGTTTGTTGAGTGAATAGGATCTTGATTCAAAATCAAATTTGAGACAAAATCAATTGATTCGAATTCAAATCAAAAAATTACATTTTAATCTCTTAATTTTAAAAAAATTATATTTATAAGTCTTATAATTTATATATTTATTAATTATCTCTTATAATTAAAATTAAATAAAAAATTTTAAAAGTGTAAGTATAATATTTTAAATTTTTAGAAATTAAACTCAATTTGAACTCACCATTTACGAGCGACTTGACTAGTTTGCAACCTATTTGTAAACTGTAGATAATATAATAAAATAAAGGGCAAACTGTTTGTTTACACCCAAAGTTTCTTTAAATAACAAAGTATCGTTCAAAAATTTTTTAAAATCCAAATACTCACCTATTGACTAAAGTCAATAATTAAACTTAACAATCAATCGTTAAATTTAGCTGATCGAATGAGTATTTTTTATTTTTAATAAAAATTAAAAAATAATAATAAAATTAAATTTATAAAATATATATAAAATAATATTAATTTAAAAATAAAAAAATTTTAAGAAATTAGCTACTGTCGTAAAAAAACCTAACCAAATAGTCAAAAATAGCTACTTAATTAAATTGATAGTTCGATTTTGCCACATTAACAATAGAGATGACCAGATCTAATCTTCAAAAATCTATATAAAACTGATTATTTTTTATCATTTCTAATAATAGAAATAATTAGATCTGATAGTAACCAATTTTTAAAATTTTTACTTTTAAACTTTTTATTAATTTTTAATTATTATATTATATTTTAATATTATTTATTTTGTCTGGAGGATATATTGGTCTTTTATTATAAAATGTTAAAAAATTTGGAAGAAAGGTAGGTATTTGGCTTTAAAAATTTTTGGGTGACAATGGGTAATTAAGGAAACCTTGGGCCGGCGTTAGTCGTGTCACCCAAAATATAATAAAAGGGTTGTGTGTGTCCAGCATAAAAACAAATTGGGGGTTCCAAGAAATATTCAAAAGTTAGCCAAAAACATAAAACCAACGAGGGTTTCCCCGAAAAATAGCCCATCACATTCGAAATTTTGACCGTTGGGGCCCGTTGCAGACACGATAACGGTTAAGATTCAAATAAACAAAAACGAAAGAAAAAAAAAACATAACTCCCTCTTGTTGTTGTCTTGTCTTTGCTCCCAATCCTCTTCTTCTTCCTTTAAAACAACAACGCAAAAACAGAACGAAACACAGACTCCAAACCCCACCAAATCGATGGGTTGTGTTTCTTCTAAACTCGTTAAGAAAGAACTCCGCCGCGACGGCGAGTACGTCGTCAACCATGTCGTCTCTCTAACTTCCAGCACCTACGGTGTTCTCAATCTCAATAAGGAACAAAAACAACAAGAAGAAGAAGAACCCGTTAAAGAGATTGTTGCGGAGACAAAGAAGAGTGTGCAGGGATCGCCGCCTCGAGAAGAGACAGAAGTTATTAACGCATGGGAGCTCATGGAGGGTCTTGAAGAAGAAATGCCAGTCACGAATCGTTCAAAGAAGAGCCCAAAGTCGCGTGCTTTGCTTCGCGGTTTTGCGGATATTGAAGGGAGAAGTCCATTGAAGTTCTTCAATCAGTTTGGTTCGCCAAGGAAGGTGAAGAGACTTGGAGGAAAAGAGAACAAGGTGCGTATTAATGGAGTGGTCACTGGTCCAATTAAATCAGAATTCAGCCCAAGATCGATCTTGAAAGTGAACAATTTTCAAGAAAGTTCATGCAAGAAAGCGTTGAATTTGACACTGCCTGACAAAAAAGGGAGTTATAGTCCTCTGTTTGATCCGGAGCTTGTTGAAAGTTACGAGAGAGAATTATCAGAAGAGAAAGAGCATATCAAAAGGGTCATTTTACCAACATTTAGCACTCGAAACGCGAAGATTTCTTCGGATTCTATCCTTGAATCTTTCAAGAAGAAGTGTCCCCCAGGTCGTGAAAATTCTGTCGTGATTTACACCACCACATTGAGAGGAATAAGAAAGACATTTGAGGACTGTAACAAGGTGAGGTCCATTATTGAATCACATCAAATACAGATGTTCGAGCGCGACATATCGATGGATTCAGGGTTTAAGGAGGAGTTAAAAACGTTAATGGAGACAAAAGAAGTGAAAGTCCCACTTGTGTTTGTGAAAGGAAGGTTGATTGGAGGTGTTGATGAGGTGGTGAAGATGGAGGAGGAAGGGAAGTTGGGGATTTTGTTCGAGGGAATACCGACGGCGATGGGCGGATGTGCAGGATGCGGTGGAATGAGATTTGCGATGTGTATGGAGTGTAATGGAAGCTGTAAAATTATGGATGAAGAGCAGAAGAAAACGGTGAGATGTGGTGAGTGTAATGAAAATGGACTCATCCGATGTCCTATTTGCTGTTGATTTGGTTAAATTTATGAAATTTTCTAGGTTGTTAGGCGTAGAACACAGGGCATTTCATAAAGATGTTTCATATTTTTTTTGGGGTTCTAAATTGGGTTGTAGGCCTCTCCCACATTTCATCATGATTGGTTTTGTTTCCAGTTACTTGGGTACATTTGTTCTTGCACTAGGAAATATATGTAAATATTTCCTTTCCCATTAATGAAAGAGTGATTTAATTTGGTTGTTTAGATTATACCTTTGTTATTTTGGTTCTTCAATTTCTTTTATGGTTGATCAGTGCTTTTCGATCATGCATTAACTATTGGCAACAACCACAAATAAATAATGTATTTAGATGAATTTAAATTAAAGATAATAATATCTAACTATATGATATCGATATCTATATGCTTAAAAGAAAATAATTCGATAAGATGAGGATTCTTCGAAAAGAAAATGGAGGGGAATGATTGAAATTTTTCGCAATCTTTTCTAATCATAAATATTGAAAAAGCTTTCAAAATTTCATATTATTAAAAATGCTGAGTCTATTTCTTCCACTGAATTAGCCATCAGGAGTCCGCCATGTCATCGAAAGTCAAGGAAACAGGCCACATCAACAGCCTTTTGCTGATGTGGCATTCAATGAAAGGCTCTACAATATATCTAGCTGAGCTCTTTTGTACTTTCAATTTGACTTTACACGTGTTGCATTTTCACATTCACTTAAAGATATTATCTCTCTCTCTCTCCCTCTCTCCTTTCTCTTCTCTTTTTATTTGACGGAAGAATTTTGCTTCAATTGGCTCTCGCTATGGCTGCGGAAAAGAGAAGGAAACTGAAAATGTAAGTCGTTTTGTTACGTTAGTCAAATTTTTTTAAATCTGCTTAATTTTAGTTGCCAAAGTCACGTATTTCGCATATTGATTCTAGGGTTGCAGAAATTAAATGATAAAATTAACTGTTGGCATTGAAGTTCAATTAGTGCAGTGTTTTTACGTGTTTTTGAATTGGGCTTCTTTTTTCGCTTCTGTTGGAAATGATTTTTGGGGGAGTTGGACATTCTGGGCGTTTAAAGCTATTGTGTATGGATGATTTTGGGGTTAGATTCTTATTGATATAAACAGAAAGGTGTCGGCCAGACTTGGAGAAGCTTTTTGAGAATTAAAGTCAACCTAGTGCTTTATTTTGTAAGGTGGAGTATCATTGGAGTCTTTTGGCGTGCCGGAGATTTTGTCCTTTAAATTGTAATCCTAACATTTTCCTTCAATAAAGAAAATGTCATTACATAATTTAGAATTTCAATCATATAATCCGGGGTCCACAATAGTTTATCAGATCTGATCTGTTTGTTTTATGGATATGATGGTTTAGCGACGCTCATAGGTAGCCGATTGGTCATACTACATTCAATGAGATTGGAATTGAGAATTTGAGATCACTGGGATTCATGTGAAATTGCAATAATATATATTGCCTTCTTTTTGGAGTAATTTTTCGTTTTTAATTATAGTTTTAATCGCTTTGAAATTAAGGTATGTTTTAGATATCTCCATTTCAGAATTTTTGTAGCTGATACCAAGTTTTGATTCATTAATGAGGTTCTGCTGGACTTTGTACATTAGCTAAAACAGGATCAAACAGTGAAAGAATGGTTTCAGATGATAGGAAAGAGAACTTGGAGCTATGAAACTAGTCGGACCTTCCTTCTGAACTTTTGGAAGTGATAATGTCCCATCTAATATTAGAAGCCATATTCATGCCTTAGTTATATGGACAAGTGACATGGCTCTACCATTTCTGTTCAAGTGGTAAACCAATCATCATAGCTTATGCACTCCCTAGAGTAGCATCTTGTATGAGTTCTTTGATCCTTTTCAAAGGAAGACCTACTCCTTTAAGTTATTGGAGTTGTATGGATCAAGGGTTTGTTACACTAAAGATGTTGGTTATTACCATACAAAATGAGAACTCATCATGTGTTCTTCTTGAATCCCTTCACTAGGGATATGAGCAAACTGCCAAGATTTGAGTTGACATATGAGATTGTTGCCCTCTTATCCGCCCCAATGTTTGTCGGTTGTGTAGATTTCATTATAAAGCACATCAATCCAATAGTTGTCGTTATAAGCACTTATCATCTAGGCCCAACATTTCACAAGCTTATTGCACTTATGTTGTTCCTCTACAACATTTAGCGAAAACATGTGTTAAGCCAATTTTCCTCATCCTAGGTGCATAGTGGAATTAAAAATGCTATGAGAGTGAACTCTTGAAAATAAGAGTTGTATTACTTGTGCTTGTTTTACTTGTTACAAATATGCCATACACTTGGATATTTATGGGCACAATCCTAAGAAATATCTAGCTAAGAAATTACATGATTGTCCCTAAAAATGTCTAGACACTAAACTATATAAGTAAGATATCCCAAAGCCTAGAATTCTCTATGCACATTTTAAACACACATCTTAGAAAAACTCTAGATAGTTGTCTTATAAAAATCTGCTGGCACATTCTAGAATTTGGGATGATACTTGTGCTAGTTGGATCTTGCATGGTTATTATCCCCACTAGAAATGGGTTAGAGACTCCAAAATGTGTTGCATCTGGGTTGGACTCTAGACTGTGTTGTTGTGTATGTAGGTTACGTTGGGACAATGTACTTTTGTGTTTGCAGTTAACAGCTCATAACATTCTTCCTTGTTTATTACAAGATGCCATCATTGTGCTGTTATGAGCCTTTTCACAAGTTTTTCTCTTGCCCACCCCATCTCTTCCCATTCTCGTCTCTCGTAACTGAGTGAACTTCATCTCCAAGCTTCATGCAGTAGTGCTCCTCTGAATGTCCTATCTCTTCTAACTTGTGCCTTTGGAATGCTCCTCACTCCCTGCTATCGTGGAGCACTCCATCACTTCTATGTGACTTGTTGGTCTTCAACACTTTCCCTTGAACAACACTGATGCTCCTTATGGTTCCTTGGAAGGTTGGATGCACCCCTCGTCCAACTTGTTCCTCATATGTTGTCTCGATTTTTTTTTTGCTCAAGTGACACTAACTAATGTGGTACGGCAGCATGCGCCCAAGTTCATGGCTCTAAGTCTATGCAAGGATACCCTTCCCACTTTGTTGGCATCCCATTCGACAATTCGACGGGCACTCCTTCTTTGGTCCTCTATCTTTGACCCCTTCATGTGCATCTCAAGTTTATTTGGGCATGTCCCTTGGCACACTTGACTGCTCCTTCTTTAGGATTCTCATAATTTTCACGTTTGTGCGTTGTACGCCTAGCACAGTGCCATAGCAGCACGATGAGGACATCAAATAATAGGCGTGGGAGAATGTCACGAGTCGCGAATTGTGAGCACGAAAGTGCGTTGTCCAATGAACCCTCAACACACAAACAGTCTAGTGTCCAATGCAATTACAACTAAGCAACAGCATTGGACCAAATGTAATGTGCACTTTGCACCAGTAGATGCTCCTAGAAAATTGATGTAATGTTGAATCTTCTTAATATAAATTTCTATTTGGTTTTGTTGATGCAAAGTCAGTATGCGCCAATTCTTGATGGGGTAAATAACTTTTGATTTGGTTATTTTAAACTATATAATTGCATATTGCCTTGTGCTGTTTAATTCCAAACATTTTGTAAATGGGGCTTTACTTGCATCCTATTTTATACGAATGGCAATTGGCATAATGAATTAGACTCAATAATCTCTAAATGATACTGTGATATTGATCATTTATCTTCCCTTTGATGTAAATTTGATTTATCCCATAGAGTTTCTTCCCAGTTGAATTGAGTTTGCAATTAAGATTAAAATGCATTGAATTTACCTTTACAGTATTAAGATGGTATGGTTCTTGCAATTGGATGGAATACTGAACAAATCAAAGAAGCAATTGGATTTAGCTTTGAAATGAACTGCTCAAAATGCATTTAGTAATAGACTCTAACAGCTCTTCATATTGAAAGCTTTAAGAGATAAGCTCAAATGAAAGTTAAAGTTGATTGCACGAGTGTTTCATTCACACCCTCCGTTTCTAGCAGCATGACATGGTAATGCAGTTACCATGTCATGCTTAAGCTCTTTGGTTTTAATGTCTTCATATGTTACCAAGATGTAGGATCATAACCTGTACAGTTTTTGGCCTTCATGTTCTAGCAGAGTTATCTCATTGGCATCGTTTATGTTGTCAGATCAAACATATTTTTCTTACATTTAATCGTTTTCTGTGTGATTAGGATAATTCAATACTGGGGAATAAAGTCCTTCTATGATGCAATTCGATTTCTGTGTTTAGTTAAGCTTCTATTGTTTGTTTATATGACTCGCATAAGTTCAATTGTTTTTAGTTTTGGTTTTTCTTTGGATTTCTCTGCTTGAAGATGTTTGACATTCATTGCTGCTACATGACTTCAATGACACTAATCTTGTTGTTTCCTTATAAAAGCTTTGCATTGACCCCGTTGAACTTAGGATTATGTTTTTCTTGTGAACCCTTATGATTTAAACCTTCCTGTTAAAAATATTTTTTTGTTTTAATTGCATGGAAGCACTTATTGAAGGTGAGACCTAGGAGAAGCACAAGTTAATTTAACTAGGTTGTTTGATAGAAATTTGAGGCAGCTTGAGATGGTGATCTTTATATATATATTCTTACTACAAAAATGTCAGTTAGATATAATACACCTGTTTGAAGTATTAGGATCAGTTGAACTGCAGCTTATGATATGCTTGCTTCCTTTGGCTTGTACAAATCTACTGATTCTTTGTGGTAGTAGGAGCAGGGAGTGTATGAGTATGAAAACCAAATTCCTCATCTTCAAGCTTCTATAATTTAGATAGCCTACTGGGGTCAGCTTGGTTGGATGAGACGAAGAGAGAGTGCTATTTTATATAGAAACAAAAAAAATTATTTAATTAGATTTCAAATAGGAAAAGGAGATTCTCAAACATTCATCTTAACCTCTCTATACAATTTTTTATGCAAATGCCACCAACAGCTAAGCTTCATCATTCTTTTACTAACAAATGGCTTCCATTTTAGTTCTGTTGGTTTCCAAAAGCTCCAGAAGATTTTAATTCCAACTTCACATATAGGATAAAATGAGAGGACTCAAACAAGTGTTATCCTAGTCCTCTCATTTTATCCTATTCTATTTCCCATCGATATTGATGAGTTATGGCAAACCCTCCAAAAATTTAAAAAGGTAATCACTCAAATGGATATGTACATTCAAGAAAAACTAGAAAAGTGCATATTGTAATACTACTCAAATAACAAAATTTAAACTAATATCTGGACTTGTTGGCATCTGCCAACTGAAAATTACAAAAAAAATAAATAAATAAAAATCATAGTAAAAACTTCATAAATCATTGGGCAATTCAGTGTTCTGCAGCCTGGTGAGACCTAAGTTCTCTACCCGATAAACTAGTAACTTCAGATTTCCAATCAAATGAACAAATAGATAGTATTAGACCTATTAAAAATAAAATTCTCATAAATGATCAAATACTTGATAAAATGATAACAAGCAAGCATTTAGTATACAGGTGAAGCAGCCATGAAAGTGTGACTCTGGATATTGTACACATACTTGGGCAAATTTTCGTGATATTTATGTGATTGAAAGCATATGAAAAATGGTGTAATTTCTCAAAAATAACATAACCCAAGAACAGAAACACTTGTACTAGCATATGAAAATGAAAAAATATCAATCCACAGAACCATCAAATGAGTCCATGAAAACACTACTGAACACTTCAAAGTAAGAATTTTATTAACTACATTTGGATTTAACAAGGCAATACAAATTTAAAGATACAGATAATTTTACTTTAATTATAAAAACCATTATTGCAATTTCAAAAAATAAGAAAAAGAAAAAGAAAAGAAAGAAAGAAAGAAAGAAAGAAACATAAATTTAAGCTCTATCCTTTGACAAACACACATAGAAAAGATTATTTTCAAAATAATTAGATGGATAAACATTCTCATTCTTTAAAAACTTGTACATATTAAATCCTTTCAAAAGAAAAATCCTCATTGAGTGAACAAAATTAAAGACTAAAGCTGTGCAGAATCCAAAAAAAGGTTCCTCAAAAGGCATTTAAAAATGCATTTGCCCTTTTCTTTATATGTAAAAACAGGAAAAGTCATTTAGAAAAAAAGGAAACAGACAAGAAATGAATCTGCCTCAGATGGAATTACAAATAAGTGTCAATGCAGTAAAAACAATTGCAGGGAAACAACAAAGTAAAAGGGCAAGAAGCCCTTAGCTCCATATTTATAACTTAGAAGCAATCAAAAGCTAGTTACAATGTTGAAAGATGACAGCATAAAGGTTAGGCTATTTGGACATGCTTTTCCCTACGCAAAAAAAAATTCAGTACCATATCCTCTACACACATCTAACTTTGCAATATAAATTTTCATAGCAATCTAAACTGTGAGGAGAATCGTCTGCTCATATCCAAGTTGCTTGAATTTAGGACTGTTTTCCAATATAACATAAAAAGAAATCCTTTCCTCTTAGCAATCCAAAAAAGAAGAGGGAAAAAAGTATATCACTCATGACCATGAAACCATATGCTAGGAATACCATAGCACATTATTGAAATTGTTATTTGTTACAAATACATAACTTCTCCTATCCAGTGTAAAGGTAATAACCTTAATTAAATAATAACTAAATTTAATATACAGTATGTACAAAAAGCTAACCTAGCCGATTGAAAATAATAGTGTAGTGTCAAGCTATAACCATATATAAATCCTCAAAGGCATCTCAATCATGATCATTTCTCACTTTATAGGACACTTCACTAAAAAAAGTATAGTTTAGTCCTTATAAACATGCTAAAACCCAGGCTGAAATTAGTATTAATTAAATAATCATTAAACTTAATATATAGTATGTCCACAAAGCTAATCTAGCCCAATTGAAATGATAGTGAAGTGTTAAATATCAGAGAAAAATCTTAAGGAAACTCTAATTAACTTGAAAATTGAACTCTTATCTTCCTTTACCAGTTGTAACCATTTGGCACATTTTCAAAGGCATCTCAATTATGATCATTTCTTACAAATAAGACACTTCACTAAAAAAATTATAGTTTAGTCCCTATAATCATGACCAACGAAAACCCAAATGACCCATTAGTTAGCTCTAGTAAGTAAATATTTACTTTCCAAATCCTCACAAAAAAGCACATGAAGTACCATCTGCATAATTACTTCTCAAATTCATGCCTTTATCCTACATTGTACAACACCACAATATACACATGTTGTACTCAAAAAAGCTAAATCCCAGTTAGAGTATACAAATCCAACACAAGTAATCAACAAATGTCCCATTGGTTAGCTTTTATGAATAAAACTACTAATTTCAGCACCTACCAAGAAGATAACTCCTACAACAAAAAGTGACTAGAAGCTCTAGTAATTGCTTCAATAACCAAAATTAATAATGTTTCAATTTGTCGCTTGTTTTGATATGCTGAAGCAAAAACACCACTAGAATAACTAGCCTCAATATTTTAAATCATTTTGGCTCCAAATTTTAAAGTGGAAGAACAAAAGAAACTCAGATGTACTTAGGCAACTGTAATTCATTACACACTGAAATCAAACAAACTAAACTCATAAATCATCTCTACTCCACTCAATTTGACTTAAACAAACAAAATTGGAGCAAAACATTTAAAAAAATGACATTTATTTATATTACGTTCATGAATGCAAATATAGGTGAAGAAAGAGAAAGTACCGGGTTGAAGAAGACAACAAAACCCTAGCAGAGGAAGCGTTAGATTGGATGGTGGTTTTAAGAAACCTAGCCCTAGAAGTGAAAAATTAGCAGGTTAATTTGACTTTGTTTTTAGTTTTCACAGGTCTTGAATTTGGCTCACGGTCGAAGGAGTTTCAGAATTTTTGCCCTAGTTTATAATGCAGGGAAATAATTTGGAAGTTTTGAAATTCCATTAATCCCCCTTTGAAATTTATAAGTGGAAAAACGTATCATTTTTAATGTTATAAAAAAGTTAAGTGATAAAAAATTTTTCAGCCTTCAGGTTTGGATTATGTTATTGATCATATTAGTAGAATTGTGTATATCATGTAATGAATACCTAAATTTTTAATTGTGTATCAAACATCATATCATTGTAAGATATGTCCTTTTAAAGGTAATAATAATAATGATAATAAAATTTGAAAAATTAATATCATCCCCAAGATTAATTAAAGAATCTTGGAACAAATTCGAAGGTATCATTAGATTAAAAAAAATAAAACCTCCATTTGGACTATTAATGAGAAAGTTAGTGAGTGATTTACCCTTTCATCCGTCTACCCATTTGACACTAATATGCAACCATTCTTTCCTTCACTCATTTTTATACTTTCTTAGTTTATCTCTCACAAGATTAACCTCTTTCTTCAAACATGAAACTCTTGCTTCATGATAAGTAGGAGATTCCATTTCCACCAAAACCACCTACTAAACTTCAATATGTCAACAAAATGAGGGCGTCTCACTAAATTAAATAGTAATGCATTGCCATAAAGACATCTACATATACTTTTAATTACCTTGTCCACGTCCATAGAGTTGGTTATGCAATTACCATATAGACATCCATATAAATGATAATGCATTGCTATAAAGACATCTACATAAAACGAAGACATTCAATAATGCACATCAACAAGATCTAACAATCCAATAGATAACCAATTTCAATAATGCATATCAATTTACTAACAATTGCACAATCATTAAAACCAAGACATTCAAAACTAAGGAAAACATTAATAGCCGGTGCTGACAAGAGTAGATTAACAAGTGTTAATTATAGATAGTATAAGCACCGTTATACCTTAAGAAGTATCTTGTGAACAAATACATAAACAAAATGTTAATAGAACTGAGCATAGACATAAATAAAGGCAAGACAAGAAAGTGTATTTACATACAAAATAATGGCGACCTAACTTGTCAAGAATTGATTCTCCAGAAATTATAAATTGGGAAATTAAACATTTTCATCCTTCTTAAAATTAGTTAAATGTGTAGATATGTACTTGTGAAATCAACAACCACTAAGAAATTCAGTTTAAACCCCTCAGCCAAGTAATCCATGAAGGTATATTGAACACACTCTAAAAACTTATCCACATAAAACTGGCTCTTTAGAATCTGCAATAGAAGTTGAATTTTTTTTGAAGAAAGTAAGAGACAGACAACATTAGCATGAGATTCAACCTGATCTAAAAAACTAACATTGTTGTGGTAATAAACCCCAACCGCAATTAGTAAAGACAAATATTCTCCTTGCCCATTAGAATAAAGCTTTTCCAAGTCTGATAGTGATTTTTGAACCTTTGTGGTACAATAACAACATAATAAGTATAATCATTACTTTGACATATAAATCTAGAGAAAGAAAAAGGAAAAACATAAAAGAAAATCTCCATTTACCCAATCAAATCGTGTTTTTCATTATTATTGAAGTTAAAGCACTCTATTATTAATGTACAATCCTACAATTTCATCCAAGCAGAAAATTTTTTACAGCTAGTAATAAACAAATAATGAAATCCATAATATTATAGAGAAGTGCCTCAACATGCATGTACTAAAAAGTAATTGTACAAGGTTCTAAAATCATTGTCAGCAAAAACTCGTGACTGCCAAAACACACTTTCATGATAACAGGAAAACTAATTTGAACCCTAAACTTTAGGAATCTGATTCGAAGAAAATTAGAGATTACAAATAAAATTAAACACATAATTTGACAAGTAAAAGTAACATATTTGTAATAGTAACTATTATCCTCAAAAACCTCTATATCCAACCAAAACCGACAATGTCAATGTAAACTCTGACACAAATTAAACAAATCTTTAGAAGAAAGCACATTCAAGAAAATTGATTAAGAGAGAAGAATGGGTTAGAGAGAGAAAATCGGAGTTAAAAGACTGGCCAAAGACGATTTCGAAAGAGCTAGAACTGAAGTTGGTGGTTGTTGTGGTAGTTGTGAAGAGTCTAGTGGTTTGGGTCCAAAGCGGCAAGACGAGCGAGCTGAGATCAAACCCTAAGCCGATGATTATTCTCGGAATGCGACATTATAAAACTAAAAGCAAGTGAGAAAGACAAACATTAAAGACAACAAGATGATTATTCGTTACATTTTTAGTTATTTGAAAAATAGACCATTTTTCAAACCCTAATCATCTTCTTGTCTTCAATGTCTGCCTTTCTCACTTACTTTTAGTTTTATAATGTCGCATTCCGAGAATAATCGTCGGCTTAGGGTTTGATCTCGACTCACCCGTCTCTCCACGATTACCACAACAACCACCAACTTCAATTCTAGCTCTTTTGAAACCGTCTCTAGCCAAACCAAGTCCTCTAGTCTTTTAACTCTGATTTTCTCTCTCTAACCCATTCTTCTCTCTTAATCAATTGTCTTGAATGTGCTTACTTCTAAAGATTTATTTAATTTGTGTCAGAGTTTACATTCACATTGTCAATTTTGGTTGGATATAGAGGATTTTAAGGATGATAATAGTTACTGTTACAAATATGCTATTTGTCAAATTATATGTTTAATTTCATTTGCAATCTCTAATTTTCTTAGAATCAAATTCTGTGGTGCCGATTTTTGTCATGTCATGCAAGGACAAACTTGCCACTCTTATTTAACCACCCTAAACGTGATCAAGAGTAGCACATAACGTGTTTGTGGCTCATTACAAAGTCTATGAAGTCGCCACCCAAGAATAACCCCGGGAAAATACACATCGATAAGAATGGGTGATTTGTGAATCCCTTGCAAAAGACCCAACCACTCCTCACCTACCCAATGGGTCGGGTTCGAAGAGTCAGGTTCGACAATGAGAAAATACATGTGTTTGTCAATGGAGAGAGCTTAAATTGATGTTGCTTTTTTTTTTTAATTCTTGTGAAAATACAATAATGGTTTTGATAATTGAAGTAAACTTATCTGCATCTTGTGAAAATACAAAAAAAAAAAGGAAAATCAAAATTTAACCTTAAATTTTAATTTGCTAATAAATTTTGAACTCAACCACTTAGCTTTTTATGCTTCCTCCACATCTCCTCCTCCGTTGAAATTTAGATCGACTATGAGTTACAAGGGCAAGGCCCGTTTCAATTGCCTTTTTATCAACTTCCTTCTCGTGGCGTATACTCTTCTTTCTTACTCTCCAGTTGAAGCCAAATCTCGTCGCCCAATAACTGTAACTCGTTCTCCAATCTCTCTCTTTTTTTTTTTTTTGTTTTTGTTTATTCACTTATTTTATTTTATTAATTTATTTGCAATTTTTGCGAAATTATTCTTATAGGATATCGAGATCAGACAGAAGAAGCTTGAATGCTATGCTAATGTAGAAAGGTACGCTTATTTCTATTCCACAAAAATTATATGATATTATTATATTTTATTGATCGGTATTTGCTATTTTTGAATGCAAAGAGCACAAATTTTTGGTCGGTTTCTAATTTTTTTCCATCTTCGATTAGAAGGCAATAATAAAGTATGCTTGATCTGTAAAATTAGTCAAGTTAGTGAGTAAAATGATCGCCGTTTATTGAGAATCTATCAACTGACAATTTTTTGTTATCCAATGTTGTGCTTGGTGGTGGGATAGTGGATTATGGGGTTCAAAATGTAAATCTTCTATGGTTGCAAGGGAGAATTGTGCCTTGCGATGCCTTTCCCCTACTTGTTATGAGCTCATTTATGAGAGTGATCCTGTAAGATGATTCATTTCAATATTTTTTTTCTGACTGCCATTTTATTGTCTCTTCATTTTCTGGTCGATAACTTGTTTATATGGAATTGGTTGGAACTGCAGCTTGAAGAAGGAGAAAAGGATTTTGTTAGGGGCCAAGAATACAAATATTGTATGCATAAGTAAGTTAAGTGATATTCTCAGTTTCATGTACATAGTCTCTTTGAATGTGTGCTTATTAATTTCTGTATGTTTATTTTGTCATGCAACATGATTATAAAGGCCACATCTGGAAAAATTTTGTTGTTTGTATCTAGTGATAATGCATGGGAAGCTGAGCTTTCTTAATAGTAAAAATTGGATGTTTTTCTTGCTTCCTTCCTACGCTTGCATTTTTGGAAGGATATAGGTGATTTGGATAATCCATGAATGATTTTATGTCCTGAGGTTTTGACATGGTAATTCTAATAGATTGTGTTGACATATTTCGTTTTTGTAAAGCTTATAGGTAGATAGGAGTGACTTGGCTTCTATATAGTAGATATTTTGAAAGTTCCGTAACTTTTATTTTGCAGAATCAATTTTTCTTTCTGGGTATAACCGTGCTGAGCTTTTTGACTGTAAAATCAGAGTTTGTTTTCCATATTCCTTGTGTTATTTTTTATTTACTGCCGGATACCTGGTTGTAATTAATGGCGTAGGTTTAACCACTAACCTGTCTTCTTTCAATTTCTCTAGGAAGAGTTTTCACGGTACATGATTCTACATGTAAACAATAAATTTCTGAATCACAAGTGCTGTTTAGCTTTATTGTTAGTAAAATGTTTATAAATCCTGGTTTTTAGCTTCTTCAGATTGCTAAGTAGTCAGAGTTTTTTTTTATTTTTAAGGATATTCTTGGTGGTCATTGAGACAGGGTGTGCCTTTAATCATGTGTCTACGTTTGTGCCTTTTGAAGCCTGTGTTGGTCAGTCAAATAATAAACTAGAACATAAGAAGGGAACATTGTGCATGTATTATTTATTAACTTACAATTTAGCAACAAGGTCTAGTTATTTGCTGACTGGTGCAGGATGATTTCCTTATTCTCTACAGAGAAGGTTAAAAAACGCTACATCTATTGGATGATATCTTCACTGAATTGCATAATCACTCTTAATGATTACACTGCACTATTAGAGTAGTAAATTTTCTGAACTTAGTAGAGTGACAAATATCTGATTTTAATCCATAATCGTCCTCTAATCTATCACAGTGAGTTGCCCATCTAAGAACCACCTCTAAGATAATCCTGCTATTTTCAATCATTATAGCATGTTACTTTGATTAAATATAGCATCTTTTTCATTTTATTCTGTTTCTTAGTAATACAGAGTTCTTAATGATGTTAAAACTTGAGTCAGATTGTCATCCTTGCACTTATTGTAGTTTTTCAGTATCATCAAAGCTTATTCTATTGGTGGATGATTTAGCATGTTCCGCGCAAAGTGGATTATTTCTTAATAGGTCTTTTTAGTTATGCTGGAAAGTAATATGGTTTCTTTGAAAGGCGGAAAATTTTGAAAGAAACTGAGTAATCCTGGAAGAATAATAGAGCTTGTTTGAAAACCAGAAAAATTAGAAAACAAACTGGATATGTGCACAGAGCCGATCTTTGTCGTGTCAAAGATTAGTTTAATGCCGTATAGTTACGATCTTAGAAGAGGTATGAATTCGGATAATACAATCAACTTATCTCATTTACTTGCAGGGTGTCACTGGGAGAAGGTCTCAAGGGCATTAGGGGTTCGTTTGACTAGTAAAATATGAGGGCTGGCATGAGAACATTGTACCGAACAGATGTGGGGCTTGATTTGTGTCTTCACCACCCTCACTTTCCCCACCTTAACGGTAAGAAAAAAATAAATAAAAGATGTTGAAGCAAGTATTTTTTTATATGTTGGGTTGAGTTTGTAGAACAATTGCATCTCTATCTGTTAGTGTACAGGACAGGACAGGACAGGACTGTATTTTAATTTTCAAAAGCTTTTTACTATTAATTTATGAGAAAGGGTTTGAATATAGGGGAATATAATTTCTTTTTAAAATTTCAATATTTTAAATAAGCTCTCTTAATTAATAGATAATTTTTATTTTTTTTTAGTTATAAACAATTCTGGTATTCTTGTTTTAAAATTTTATTCCGAAGTAGTGCAGAAAACTAGAGATGACAACAGGGCAGGGTAGGGCCATTGGATGAGAGCATTCCATGTACCACCCTATTCCTGCTACAGGAAAGATGAGAAACCCCCGTGTTTGGCCTCGCCCTAGCACCAAAGGAAAAAATTGATCCTTTTCTCACCTCTGATCCATTGATAAGAGATATTGAGTAGGGGAGGAAGATGACAAGCTAACAAGAAATATAAATGGATGAGGAAGGTGACGAGCCCATCTCGGTTTATTTTGGAAAACCCCAATCTCTTATGAGGTGGGGCAGGAACTTGGATTTCTGGGGACAGTTGCCCTTTTCTTAGAAAAAGCCACAAGTTTCCGCTGGATCTAATTTAGAACAGGAAAACCAGAAACTAATACATTGAATAGGATTTCTCCTTCTTAATAGACGGAACATGTAGCCTGGAGAGATCGCTGTTGTTTTGCGAGCAGAATTTTTGCTTTTACTA
Source organism: Anacardium occidentale (assembly GCA_026122585.1). Lineage (NCBI taxonomy): Eukaryota > Viridiplantae > Streptophyta > Magnoliopsida > Sapindales > Anacardiaceae > Anacardium > Anacardium occidentale. Next base: position 270,517 of record JAJEJH010000345.1, on the reverse strand, counting down.
CTGAACCACCTAATCAAATTGGCTGTTGCCAAATGAATGAGTTTAAAAGAGATTGTATCGTGTGGATGGGAACGTTGATCACATTGAATTTGAGTGAAAAATAAAATAAAAAGTATAACGAAAATACTTTTCTTCTACTCAAGCTCTTATAAGAAACATAATATCATATTCATTGGCACATATTCGTTGAGATGTTGTGAATAAGCCTATCACATAAAAGAGGAAAAATAATAATGTTTATCAACATTAGTATGCAAGATAATTAAATATTAGAATATAAATATATTAGAATGTATAGAATTAAAAAAAATCTAATATTCATTTTGAATCGTGTTCTATATATATAATCGAAGTTCTATATATATTATTCGAGATTTTTGCATAAGTTTTTACATACTAATTAAGTTTAAGAATATAATTTTTTTCAAATGTATATTCTCCTCGTAGCAAAGATAATGACTTCATTTTTAATAGATGATTTGAATCGTGTTAAGTGTAAATTATAGTAAGTTTGAGTTTAGTTTTATAAGAGTCGAGTTTAAAGTTGAGTTTGAGTTTGTCGAATTTGAATTTAATTTAAAACAATTCAACAAATATGTAAAATGATTATAATAATATTATTTTAATGTATATTGATTAAACGATATTGTTTTATTGAATTTGATTTAAATTTCTTTCGGACTCTCAAAACTGAGATCATTACAAATTCGAATTTGTAAAATTGTAAATGTTAAACTCGAACAATTCATCCAAATCGTAATCAAATTCAAATGTTTGAATCTATAAGCTCTACCTAGGGCTGGATTTGAATCGAACATATTCGGATTCGTTTTTGAGTTTGGCTCGAACGAGTCCGAAACGAGTCGAATGAATCCGAACACGAATACGAACCCGAACTACAATTTTTAAATTCGAGCTGAACGAGCCCGAATATGAACCGAACAAACCCGAACTTAAAATAATAATTTTTTAATTAAATTTTATTAATTATTTGTATTAATTATAATTTTTAATAAATATAAAAACGAATTATATAAATTGAATACGAATATGAATACGAGTCGAATACGAACTTAGTTATACGAACCGAACACGAATACGAACTTTACTAAAAAATATTCGACGAACACGAATACGAGTCCGAATCCGAACAGTGCGAAATGAGCCTGAATACGAACATATTACTGTTTGCGTTTGATTCGATTCGAATCCAGCCCTAGCTCTACCAACCCAAGAAGTTACCTTCCGCGTACGAAACCCAATTTGTTCTTTTTTCTGGTGGTTTTATTTCCATTATCTTAAAAAATCGAAAGAGTTCCGTGCGACAGAGGATTAAATCTTTCTTACATCTTCCGCTGCTCCTTCTGCTTTGCTTATAATTCAGGACTCAAAATCGGCCGCGCCATAACATACAGTGGAAAGGTTTGATGAATAATCTTATCCTTATATGTCTTTTAATTACTTTTAATTTTTATTTTTATTTAAATCTGATAATTATTGTTGATAATCCTAGGCGATGGTAACAAACATCTAGAATCCCTAATTGGAAACAATTTGTACTCCGGCTTAACATAATTATCTCATCTTCATTCTTTTTCCTTGAAAATTATTCTCGCTTTCATCAGAATTGCATGTTATGCGAATATAAACCGCGAATTGTAACCCTAATTATTTGGGCCAATTTTGGTTCTTTTGTTCCCTTTCTTATATAATTAATGTTGTTACAAACTTCGTGAAGGAAGTAAATGGAATTTTTGATAGCTGTAGATGCTTAATGCTGCTGACTTCTTCTTTTTAATACTGAAATTGCACGTTTGGTAATTACCAAAAAAAAAAAAAAATTGAATGTTTGGTGCTTTTTATTCTCAAGGTGTATGTTTCATGCTGTCTTGTGCGTGATTATTTTTATTGTGTTTTTTCAAATTTTATTTGATAATATATTTGTTTGCTGGAATTTGTCTCGGTGGATGACATTGGTATCTATTTTAATTTGCAGTGAAACTTGTGTGGCTTTTGATTATTATTCATTTTATTGTATGTGGTGTGCTGTATGGCAACCAGTAATGGTAGAGTTGTATATTCTTCTCTTTCTAAGATAGAAAAAAAGGAGAATGGTAAAGTTTGTCATGAGGATGATGAATTTAGAGAACCTGTATGGGATGTTTCAAAAGGAAAGAAAACCAACCTATCAGACGCAAAATCCCCCAAAGAAGATTATAGTTATCAGTTCCCACTCCAATCTGAAGACTTCATTGATGAAGAATATGATTCAGGTGATGATCCATGTTATTCCATGCAAAGTAATAATCGAATTTGAAGCTTCTGTCTGTAACTTTGTTAATACTCATTGAGGAACTTTCTTTTGAAGTGATTATATATATATATATATATATATATATGTATGTATATATATATATATATATATATATATATACATACATATATATATACATGTATATATATGTATATATCTGAAAAATGAGAAGGTTTATCCATTTAATTATTTTAACATAATCTTTTCTACATGTGTTTGTCAATGAAGAGAGCTTAAATTGATGTTTCTTTTTTTTTTTTTTTATTCTTGTGAAAATACAATAATGGTTTTGATAATTGAGTAAACTTATCTGCATTTATAAATTTGTATTTTCTTGGTAGCTGCAGAAATAGTTTATAACATTCTTACTTTGAAGTGTTTAGTAGTGTTTTCATGGGCTCATTTGATGGTTATGTCTCTGGATTGATATTTTCAAAGCTTTCATATGCTAGGACAAGTTATTCCATTCTAGTGTGATGTTATTTTTTAGATATTTATAATTACTTTTTATATGCTGTCATTTGCATAAATATGAAATTTTGCCCAAGTACGTATACAATAGATAAGTCACTTTCACGACTGCTTCACTTGCACACTAAATGCTTGCTTGTTAGCATTTTCTTAAGTATTTGCACATTTATGGGCCTTTATTTTTAACAGCTCTAATACTATCTATATGTTCATTTGATTGGAAAATTGCAGTTACTAGTTTATCGGGTAGAGTAGAGAACTTAGGTCTGACCAGGATGCAGAACTCTGACTTACCCAACGAGGGAAACAAATTTCAAGTCCGGAAATTAGAGATCACTGACAAAAGCAAGGGTTTCATTGAGTTATTGCAGCAACTAAGTGTTTGTGACTTTGTAACTGACAAGCAATTCGGAGAGCGATTTCAAGAACTGAGTGCCTATGGTGACGACCATATTGTTTGCGTGATTGAAGATGATCATTCTGGGAAAATTATTGCAACTGGGAGTATGTTCATCGAAAAAAAGTTTCTGAGAAATTGTGGAAAAGTTGGGCATATTGAAGATGTTGTGGTTGATGAGGGTGCACGAGGAATGCAGTTAGGAAAGAAGATAATCGAATTCCTCACAAACCACGCGCAAGATATGGAGTGTTACAAGGTAATCCTTGATTGCAGTGTTGACAATAAAGCATTCTATGAGAAATGCGGTTTCAAACAGAAAGAAATTCAGATGGTTCGGTACTTTGTTTAAGAAATAATTTTCTTGATGTTATTCTTTTACTTACATGCACTTACTGAAACAACGAAAATGTTGAATTCCCATTTGTATGCGATGATGGCAGCACGCATAATGGTGCTTTGGATAGTTGTGCAATAACCCCAAAAAAACTGAGTGATCCTATTGAGCTCCTCCAGTAAGTTTTCTTATTGAGAAATTGACTTTTTTCAGGTCAGAGAAATACCTTTAAATCTATCAATATTAACCGTTTCATCTTCACTCAGTTTTATGATTTTCACATCCTTATCTCACATCTTTATGAGTGATGATATGTGTACAATTTTTGTATATGATATATTATTATATAATTAGGTGATTTTAAATTAAAAATAAATCAAATTTTAATCATATTTACTTACCAAAAAAAAAAAATTGATGATATTATGATACATAATTTAAATACATTATAGTTCTATCTTATCTTTGTTTTCTTTTAAAGTGTATTTTCTTTGATCATATTTTTTGACATCTCCATGATCTTTGAATGGGTATTTCCTTTGATCATAATTTTTGTAAAAGAGATTTTTGCCATTGTGTGGTCGGATATTTACCAATGTTAGTTTGTGTTTTCATTTTTTTTTTTTTTTAGGTAAAAGAGTTTAAACTATATAATATAATTGTTAAAATTCAATTTTTTTTGTTATGGGTATGCGTTGAAGTTGGTAATTTTTTCTTTTCATATGGATTGGGGTTTTGGTTTTTATTTTTCATATCTATGATTTAAGATATGGGATCTGGGTTTTAGGTTTTTTGTTGGAAAAATTCAATGAAATAACAAAATGATTATAAGTTCAATAATTAACCAATTTCATTTAATATATTAATTAATTAGTAAAAAAAATTCTTAGAGAAAAAAGTGTTGATTGAAAACTTAGGTTTTGCCTATCTAATTGAAACTTTCTTTATGAGGATATCATACACGTTTTAGGTTAAAAGCCAAATATTACAATTTTATCTAATTAACACTATATTTGATAGGTATAAAATTATTTTTTGTACCATTTTGTAGTTCCTACATTTTTTTAAATTGTTATGAATTCCTATTTGACCAATTATTTTTTTGTTAAAAGTTAGGATTCAACTAACTTTTCTTTCTTTCTTTTTCTTTTTTTTTTTGGGTCAAAACATAGGCTCAACTATTTTTGGTTGAAACAAAAGATCCGTAGTAACAATTTTGATGTTTTTTTTTTTTTAATAGGTTCTTTGGTTTGCAAAATGTTTAAATTGAAGAGAACTGTTTATTGTTTTTTTTGTTCAATTTTGTTGCCTAAAAAAGGTAGAAAAACTGGAAAAAGAAGAGATAGAGATTTTGATTAGTTTTTTTAATTTAGTTATCGAAAAATGCACAATCATTCACTCAAATCCTCACGTAATTATCCCTTTATAAAGTCGATCTAATATCCTTTCTGGCCGTCTTGTCTAGCTCCAACCTTAAATGGGATGTAAGCAAAATGCCTAACAAAAATGTCAACAAAGTTGCAATGGTATTCCTTCTCTTCTTTTTTACTGGGAAAATATCAATAATTTAGAGTTTTTTATTTTAATTTTTTCAAATGGGGGTGTTGTAGAGTTCTAGTTGTGTGGGAGTGACAAGAATGATGAGTTCTTTGGCTGTGACAAGAGAGTAGAGTTGAGCAATAGGGAAAGATAGATTTCAACTAATTATTGCAGTTATCAAGTAGAGGCAAAATAAAGAATAGAAATCTAAGGATACAAATATTGAGTTTGTAATATCTTGATCTAATAGTCTGATCAATTATTAAAATATTATCCACTTTAAATATACAGTCTAACATAATTTTATTTTTAGATTTTTTTTCACCAAAAATACGTTCACAAGCTATTTAAACATTGTTATTTTAATATCTCTAAACAATATTAGATGCACATATATACTAAGTCTCTTTCTCGTCTTTTGTTAATGTAAGATTTTTCTTTAAAATGTTACATTCATCTCTCCCTTTTATGGGATTTAATGTTCTTATTGAGATTTGTTCTATCATCACTTAAAAATACACATGAAATAGTTCTGATATCATTTATAATATTCTAATCCAGATAAGCTAACGTGCTTTCAAGATATTTTTCACTTTAAGCAAATAACGTATCATAGATTTTTTTTTTTAAAACTTTATAACCCAAAACATAATTTATAAGCTTATAAATTATATAACTAATATTCTCTTAGTTTTTTCAAGGGGTGTAAGATATACATACATACCTAACATTTCTCTTATGTATTGTCATTACGAGATTTATTTAGAAGTGTTAAGACAATACTTATAAGCAAATACCATATTAACAAAGTATAAAAAAAAATGTTTAATACATCTATTCAACTCACATAGTTTAAAAATGCTAAGAATACATTAGTCAAATAGTTTTTAATTCTTAAATTGTGAAAACATGTTTTGAGTTGAAAAATCTAAAAACAAAATTATGATAGACCGTATCTTAAAAGTGGACAATATCTTAACAATTTGTCAATCTATTAGACTAAATTATTGCAAATGATTGTAGACCCACACATTTTGCATTAGTGGGACAAACCTAAATGAATATATTGGGTATCATAAAATCAGTAAGTAACCTATAAATTATTGAATTGTTAAGACACATTTTAGGTGACAAGCACATAAACAAAACTATATTACAAAAATAGTGAAGATGAAAAGGTGTACATTAAAGCATTTTTCTAAATAAAAAATATAAAAATGGAGAAGTATGATTGACTGATAGAAAAAATTCGAATGTCTCAATGGTGTCATAAAATATAATTACTCATGGTGAATACATATATGCGGCTGAAAAGTAGAAAGAAGACCTCACAACACATCTTTGAAAATAAATAAAACTACTGTGGTTTTAGAGAGACCTCGAAAAGACACTATATTCCTTCTCTTTGCAAACAACTCCAAAGTTTTTTCATATTGTTTTTCAGTTTTAGAGAAATTATATTAGATAACAATTTGCAGATATTAAAACAAGGGCGATAATACATTTAGACTAACTAGAACAAAAATAATTTCTTCCCTTTTGACTTCTTTCAAAACAAAAGTCGTCTAAATTTCCTATGTATAGAGAAGAAAAATTTTCCAAACATTGGGTTCTGAGATTACATACCAAAAATCACCTCTTCCTTCTGCTTAATGAGCTTCGCCTTTCTGCCTCTTTTTCTGCAACGAGAACATAAAACTCAGATCCAAGCATCTCATGAATGTCAACATTCATGGTCTTGCTCAAGTTCACTGTTTCCATTATCACTTCTAAAGTTATATTGAAGCCCAATGTTGACAAGACACGAATGGCATTAGCAATTCTGCATATGTTTTGCCTTGTTTCAAATGGAGTGTGATTTTCTACTTGTTCATCAAGATCCATGGTAGTTCCATCAGATTTGTTAGCTGGCTGTTCAGAATCATTTACTTCATCTGCTACAATCTTATCTCTGGTTTCGACATGTTCACCCACCCACACAAACCCATTACATCCAAGTATCAAGTCAATTCCATGCTGTTCCAGGTGGTGAAAATGTTGTTTCCGTCTCTTCACTAGATAGGGATCCATCTTCAGCATTTGGCCCTTCTCAAGCTGAAGGTATACACATTGATACAAGATAAATCACAATTACAGAAAATCTAATGTTTGTGTAAATGATGCAAGCATGGCAAGTCTAAAAAACAGTAAAACAATGCAACTTATGAAAAGCAAATAAATCTCCAGATCAACATTATTGTGATTGTAATAAACTGAAGTTTGTCAAGCTAAAATTGGTACTTTTGAAAGCTCATCACCATGTTAGCAAGAGTCCAACTACTGTATTGCTCCTCATGGTTGGGCATTATTGATTTACAGTTTCTTTTTCTCAAGGATTATTTTCCTTTTAAGCCAATAAAGAAAACCCACTAATTCGCTTATTTAGTCAATATACTTCAAATTAACATTTTATCTATATATTACTTTCACATATACATTTTTTCTTCTTTATGTCAGACACAAATGAGAGGATCAGTGAAGTATGCAACATGCACAGGTAGCATATAGAAATTAATAAATATAATATACCTTTCCATATTTCTGATTTCTTGCTTGGAGCTGTAAACTGCCATCATTCTGTGAACTCCGAACTTCAGCCTGAAAAAAAAATAATTATTTGTCATATTAGACTATTCATTCATTTTCCCTTTCTAACTGCACAAAGTACACCAAACAATAAATTAAATTGTAGCAAAGCACTTACACACACAAGATCGTTCTCTGTGAAAATACTGCGCATGTTTAGTTCATCCACAGCAGTCCTCCGCCTCTACAATGAATAGAAACCACAATGCAAAATTATCATGCATATTTGGGGATACGTAGATAAAAATCAACTAAACATATGGCATTGATATGAACAGATTATTAGAATTAAAGCAATTGATACACAACCCCTATCACGAGAGCAACTATCAGATATATTAAAAGTCAAAATAAATATATAATCAACTCCCACTCATAATTAAAAGAATGTAAGCCTTCATTAGCTGACAATAACACAGAAGACAAAACTCTTTTTTAATGAATTAATATAAAATTATGCACAGATTCTCTGATGGATGTGTGTGCAGTATTTTTCCTCAGAAAAGAAGTTTTTGCTTCAACAGAGACTACTGAATCCATCAAATATATCTGAAACACAAAAGTGATGAGGAAGATGACCACAATCCTTAACAAAACCACCGAAGACTACCAACAAGAGTGATTCAAACTCTTTGAAACCCATTAAACAAAAACTTCCAATATATCCTCCTAAAGCCAATAATAAATAAATCTACAGTTAGGCCATGTAATGATCAGTTATGAAACATAAGAGAGCTGAACCTTTAGGAAAACAGCTATAGGTTCCACGACATGATTAAGGTAAAAGTACACATATTATAATAAAGACATTTTTACACAAAAGAAAGAAAAAGACAATAACTGTTTTCTTTCATAAACCTAATGATTATAGGTATGGCATCTCTTTCTACTTTGAAATACCAAGAACATATCCAAGGATAAACTATTTGAATGTATATGTCACTTTTGGTCCATTAAGCTAGAATTAAAAATAAAATAAAATCTGTTACCTGAATTCCATCAGGCAAATTCATTGAAGAGAGCATCAAAATTGCATCTTGTTGGAAATTTACTTCCAATTTCCACCGCTTCGGAGCAACCTAAGAAAAAACCCAAAGATAATTCAACAAGGTTAGCATATCAAAGAAATTTGTCTTCAATAAAATTGAATAAATTAAGTTTTCTTTTTGGTAGTTACAACAATGTTGTAAGGATCACTATTAGCCAATGTTACCTCAATAACACGTCCTATCACAATGTCTCCAGTCTCTGGCTTATATCTAGAAAATAATCAACAGGTAAGCATTAACATCAAGTTTCACAAACTGAAATTCATTTAAAATACTAATTAAGCCTAGTGAATTTTAATGACCTGGAGCGTAAAGTCCGCACATATATCAACTTGTTGATGCGCTCGACTACTCCACAAACGGTTGCAACCAGCTCACCATTATGATCTGATGTTCCATGGCCCCTATATTCCATTTAGCCCAAAAATAAATAATTATATAATATGAGAAAAGGCCCCTATCTTTCATCAAATTCAAAAAATAAATATAATAACAAAAGAAAAGAATTATGAAAGTGGGAAAGATTGCTTACTTGAGAATGCCATCTTCGTAAATAGGGACCCTATCAGCAACTATGACACAGGAGTTAGAGTTGGACTTAGAAGAGAGAGAGTCTAGCTTTTCAAAAGCAGTTTGTAGTCTTATCTTTTGCGTTTGATTCAATGAAAGCTGCAAATTCCTCATCTTCAAGCTTCTATAATTTAGATAGCCTACTGGGTTAGCTTGGTTGGATGAGACGAAGAGAGAGTGCTATTTTATATAAAAACAAAAAAAAAATATTTAATTAGATTTCAAATAGGAAAAGGAGATTCTCAAACATTCATTTTAACCTCTCTACATAATTTTTTACGCAAATGCCACCAACAGCTAAGCTTCATCATTCTTTTACTAACAAATGGCTTCCATTTTAGTTCTGTTGGTTTCCAAAAACTCCAGAAGATTTCAATTCCAACTTCACATATAGGATAAAATGAGAGGACTCAAAAAAGTGTTATCCTAGTCTTCTCATTTTATCCTATTCTATTTCCCATCGATATTGATGAGTTATGACAAACCCTCCAAAAATTATAAAAGGTAATCACTCAAATGGATATGTACATTCAAGAAAAACTAGAAAAGTGCATATTGTAATACTACTCAAATAACAAAATTTAAACTAATATCTGTACTTGTTGGCATCTGCCAACTGAAAATTACAAAAAAAATAAATAAATAAAAATCATAGTAAAAACTTCATAAATCATTGGGTAATTCAGTGTTCTGCAGCCTGGTGAGACCTAAGTTCTCTACCCGATATACTAGTAATTTCAGATTTCCAATCAAATGAACAAATAGATAGTATTAGACCTGTTAAAAATAAAATTCTCATAAATGATCAAATACTTGATAAAATGATAACAAGCAAGCATTTGGTATACAGGTGAAGCAGCCATGAAAGTGACTCTAGATATTGTACATGTACTTGGGCAAATTTTCATGATATTTATGTGATTGAAAGCATATGAAAAATGGTGTAATTTCTCAAAAATAGCATAACCCAAGAACAGAAACACTTGTAATAGCATATGAAAATGTAAAAATATCAATCCGCAGAACCATCAAATGAGTCCATGAAAACACTACTGAACACTTCAAAGTAAGAATTTTATAAACTACATTTGGAGTTAAGAAGGCAATACAAATTTTAAAATGCAGATAATTTTACTTTAATTATAAAAACCATTATTGCAATTTCAAAAAATAAGAAAAAGAAAAAGAAAAGAAAGAAAGAAAGAAAGAAACATAAATTTAAGCTCTATCCTTTGACAAACACACATAGAAAAGATTATTTTCAAAATAATTAGATGCATAAACATTCTCATTCTTTAAAAACTTGTACATATTAAATCCTATCAAAAGACAAATCCTCATTGAGTAAACAAAATTACAGACTAAAGCTGTGCAGAATCCCAAAAAAGGTTCCTCAAACGGCATCTAAAAATGCATTTGCCCTTTTCTTTATATGTAAAAACAGGAAAAGTAACTTAGAAAAAAAGGAAAAAGACAAGAAATTAATCTGCCTGAGATGGAATTACAAATAAGTGTCAATGCAGTAAAAACAATTGCAGGGAAACAACAAAGTAAAAGGGTAAGAAGCCCTTAGCTCCATATCTATAACTTAGAAGCAATCAAAAGCTAGTTACAATGCTGAAAGATGGCAGCATAAAGGTTACGCAAATAAAATTCAGTACCATATCCTCTACACACATCTAAATTTGCAATATAAATTTTCATAGCAATCTAAACTGTGAGGAGAATCGTCTGCTCATATCCAAGTTGCTTGAATTTAGGACTGTTTTCCAATATAACATAAAAAGAAATCCTTTCCTCTTAGCAATCCAAAAAAGAAGAGGGAAAAAAGTACATCACTCATCACCATGAAACCATATGCTAGGAATACCATAGCACATTATTGAAATTGTTATTTGTTACAAATACATAACTTCTCCTATCCAGTGTAAAGGTAGTAACCTTAATTAAATAATAACTAAATTTAATATACAGTATGTCCAAAAAGCTATCCTAGCCGATTGAAAATAATAGTGTAGTGTCAAGCTATAATCATATATACATCCTCAAAGGCATCTCAATCATGATCATTTCTCACTTTATAGGGCACTTCACTAAAAAAAGTATAGTTTAGTCCTTATAAACATGCTAAAACCCAGGCAAAAGATAAACAAGTTGACCAATGAAAATCCGAAATGACCTGTTTGTTAGCTACAGTAAGTAAAGATTTACTTTCCAAATCCTCACAAAAAAGCACCTGAAGAACCACCCCCTCAATTGCTTCTCCATAAACATCTCAATTCATGCCCTTTCCTATATCGTACAATACCATAATACACATTTCTTGTACTCCTCAAAAAAGCTAAATCCCAGTTGGAGTATATACATATCATTAGACACTGAAATCAAACAAACTAAACTCATAAATCATCTCTACTCAGTCAATTTGAATCACACACACAAAAATTGCATAAAATATTTCAGAACAAATCAATATTTATTTGTATTTCATTCATGAAAAAAAAAAAAAAACGAAGAAAGAAAATTTAGGCAAAGAAAGAGAAAGTACCAGGTCGAAACAGACAGCAGAACTCTAGCAGAGGAAGTGTGAGATTGGACAGTAGTTTTGAGGAACCTAACCCTAAAAGAGAAGAATTAGCAGATTAATTGTTTTAATGCTGGACACACACAACCCTTTTATTATATTTTGGGCGACACGACTAACGCCAGCCCAAGGTTTCCTTAGCTATCAATTCTCACCCAAAAGATTTTTAAAAAGCCAAATACCTACGTTTCTTCCAAATTTTTTAACATTTTATAATAAAAGACCAAAATATCTTCCATAAAAAATAAATAATATTAAAATATAATATAATATAATATTTATATAATAAAAATTAATAAAAAATTTAAAGTAAAATTTTAAAAAGTGATTACTGTCAGATCTAATCATTTCGATTATTAAAAATGATAAAAATAATTGATTTCATATAGATTTTTGACGATCAGATCTGGTCATCTTTATTATTAATTTGGTAAAATCAAACTATCAATTTAATTAAGTAGTTATATTTTACTATCTAGTTAGGTTTTTTACGATAGTGGCTAATTTTTTTTTTTATTTTTATATTAATATTATTTTTTATTTTAAATATTTTATAAATTTAATTTTATTATTATTTTTTTAATTTTTTATTAAAAATAAAAAATACTCTTTCGATCAATTAAATTTAATGGCTGATTATTAAGTTTAATTGTTGACTTTAGTCAATGAGTGAGTATTTGATTTTTTAAAAATTTTTGAATAATACTTTATCATTTAAAGAAACTTTGTACGTAAAAAAATCGTTTGACCTTTATTTTATTCTATTGTCTACAGTTTACAAATGGTTTACAAACTAGCCAAGTTGCTCATAAATGTTGATTTCAAATTGAGTTTAATTTCTAAAAATTTAAAATATTATACTTACACTTTTAAAATCTTTTATTTAATTTTAATTATAAGAGATAATTAATAAATATATAAATTATGAGTCTTGTAAATATGATATTTTTAAAATTAAGAGATTAAAATAATTTTTTGACTTGAATTTGAATCAATTGATTTTATCTCAAATTTGAATTCGAATCAAGATCCTATTCACTCAACAAACTCAAACTTGAACTTTTTTATATCCTTGAGTCAAGCTCGATCTAAGAGCTACTTAATTCAAATTGGCTCGTTTCGTTCCTTGATTATTAGGGATTATATTATTTTCCCCAAAAAAAATAAAAATCAAAATTTAACCTTAAATTTTAATTTGCTAATAAATTTTGAACTCAACCGCTTCGCTTTTTATGCTTCCTCCACATCTCCTCCTCCGTCGAAATTTAGATCGAGTATGAGTTAAAAGGGCAAGGCCCGTTTCAATTGCCTTTTTATCAACTTCCTTCTCGTGGCGTATACTCTTCTTTCTTACTCTCCAGTTGAAGCCAAATCTCGTCGCCCAATAACTGTAACTCATTCTCCAATCTCTCTCTTTTTCTTTTTTTTTCTTTTTTTGTTTATTCACTTATTTTATTTTATTAATTTATTTGCAATTTTCGTGAAATTATTCTTATAGGACATCGAGATCAGACAGAAGAAGCTTGAATGCTATGCTAATGTAGAAAGGTACGCTTATTTCTATTCCACAAAAATTATATGATATTATTATATTTTATTGATCAGTATTTGCTATTTTTGAATGCAAAGAGCACAAATTTTTGGTCGGTTTCTAATTTTTTTCCATCTTCGATTAGAAGGCAATAATTAAGTATGCTTGATCTGTAAAATTAGTCAAGTTAGTGAGTAAAATGATCGCTGTTGATTGAGAATCTATCAACTGACAATTTTTTGTTATCCAATGTTGTGCTTGTTGGTGGGATAGTGGATTATGGGTTTCAAAATGTAAATCTTCTATGGTTGCAAGGGAGAATTGTGCCTTGCGATGCCTTTCCCCTACTTGTTATGAGCTCATTTATGAGAGTGATCATGTAAGATGATTCATTTCAATATTTTTTTTCTGACTGCCATTTTATTGTCTCTTCATTTTCTGGTCGATAACTTGTTTATATGGAATTGGTTGGAACAGCAGCTTGAAGAAGGAGAAAAGGATTTTGTTAGGGGCCAAGAATACAAATATTGTATGCATAAGTAAGTTAAGCGATCTTCTCAGTTTCATGTACATAGTCTCTTTGAATGTGTGCTTATTAATTTCTGTATGTTTATTTTGTCATGCAACATGATTATAAAGGCCACATCTGGAAAAATTGTGTTGTTTGTATCTAGTGATAATGCATGGGAAGCTGAGCTTTCTTAATAGTAAAAATTGGATGTTTTTCTTGCTTCCTTCCTACGCTTGCATTTTTGGAAGGATATAGGTGATTTGGATAATCCATGAATGATTTTATGTCCTGAGGTTTTGACATGGTAATTCTAATAGATTGTGTTGAAATATTTCGTTTTTGTAAAGCTTATAGGTAGATAGGAGTGACTCGGCTTCTATATAGTAGATATTTTGAAAGTTCCATAACTTTTATTTTGCAGAATCAATTTTTTTTTCTGGGTATAACCGTGCTGAGCTTTTTGACTGTGAAATCAGAGTTTGTTTTCCATATTCCTTGTGTTATTTTTTATTTACTGCCGGATACCTGGTTGTAATTAATGGCGTAGGTTTAACCACTAACCTGTCTTCTTTCGATTTCTCTAGGAAGAGTTTTCACGGTACATGATTCTACATGTAAACAATAAATTTCTGAATCACAAGTGCTGTTTAGCTTTATTGTTAGTAAAATGTTTATAAACCCTGGTTTTTAGCTTCTTCAGATTGCTAAGTAGTCAGAGTTTTTTTTTTTTTTTTTTTTAAAGGATATTCTTGGTGGTCATTGAGACAGGGTGTGCCTTTAATCATGTGTCTACGTTTGTGCCTTTTGAAGCCTGTGGTGGTCAGTCAAATAGTAAACTAGAACATAAGAAGGGAACATTGTGCGTGTATTATTTATTAACTTATAATTTAGCAACAAGGTCTAGTTATTTGCTGACTGGTGCAGTATGATTTCCTTATTCTCTACAGAGAAGGTTAAAAAACGCTACATCTATTGGATGATATCTTCACTGAATTACATGATCACTCTTAATGATTACACTGCACTATTAGAGTAGTAAATTTTCTGAACTTAGTAGAGTGACAAATATCTGATTTTAATCCATAATCTTCCTCTAATCTATCATAGTGAGCTGCCCATCTAAGAACCACCTCTAAGATAATCCTGCTATTTTCAATCATTATAGCATGTTACTTTGATTAAATATAGCATCTTTTTCATTTTATTCTGTTTCTTAGTAGTACAGAGTTCTTAATGATGTTAAAACTTGAGTCAGATTGTCATCTTTGCACTTATTGTAGTTTTTCAGTATCATCAAAGCTTATTCTATTGGTGGATGATTTAGCATGTTCCGCACAAAGTGGATTATTTCTTAATAGGTCTTTTTAGTTATGCTGGAAAGTAATATGGTTTCTTTGAAAGCAGGAATATTTTGAAAGAAACTGAGTAATCCTGGAAGAATATTATAGCTTATTTGAAAACCAGAAAAATTAGAAAACAAACTGGATATGTGCACAGAGCCAATCTTTGTCATGTCAAAGATTAGTTTAATGCCGTATAGTTACGATCTTAGAAGAGGTATGAATTCAGCTAATACAATCAACTTATCTCATTTATAAAATTCTCCTAACTCTTAGTTAG
The DNA here is from genome assembly GCA_026122585.1 of Anacardium occidentale. Lineage (NCBI taxonomy): Eukaryota > Viridiplantae > Streptophyta > Magnoliopsida > Sapindales > Anacardiaceae > Anacardium > Anacardium occidentale. Next base: position 254,969 of record JAJEJH010000345.1, on the reverse strand, counting down.
AATTGGGGAATTGGGAATTGGGTATAAGTGGATTAAAAAAGTTCTTCTTCTGAAAATTAATTAAAGAATAATGTTCTTTAATATTTAAAAAAAAAACATATCTTATGATATGATATGGGTCAAAAGGCTATTTCCAACTTTAGGCTTGATGAATAACAAATTTTGATCTATTAAGTTTGAAAAAAAATTACATTTTCATCAATTTATAAAAAATCAATTGTTAATTTTAATAATTAAAGGGTATTTATGTTATTTTATTTAAATATTATGATAAATGTAAGGCATCCCAGAAGGGTATTACTGTTCACTGCTTAATAAAATAATAATAAATTAATAAAGAAAATATGGTCAATAATACCCGACCGAAATGCTTAACTGAACTAAAATATCGCAGCGGAAATACCTGTGGTACATTGTATACATACATATATACATGCCCAAATAAAACTTGCATATATTAAAATATTCGCGGAAAACATATACATGTGCATACAACAAACTGAAGTAAATTGGATCCCAAATAGCAGCAGACTCCTCCTCCCAGCTCCCAACAACCTACCTGCAAGAGAAAGGAAAGTAGGGAGTGAGCGATAAAATCACTCAGTAAGCACTTCATATCCTCAGACCCTAAAACAACCCTTCTCGAAGGATTGCCACTTCAACACAACTGAACAGGCTCAACTGAAAACCACTCTGACGGTCTCATCTTCACGGATCGGATACTACCTCATACTGGGTCGTAAAATACGTATATGAGTATACGTAAACAACCTAGAGTGAAGAGTAATCCGAAAGGTCAAACTTGACGCACCGAAACTCTGACTGAAAGCGTAAACTGAACTGTTCTGATCTGATCTGTACTGTTACTGCTGTTTGTGTCTTTTACACGTAATTCATGTTCTGTTCGTTTACAGTTTCTTACTGTCTTATCATTCTCTGAATGATATGCACTGTGTCATATAATCATGACATGATATGATAACATGCTGAAATCATAACTAGGCCTGGGCCTGTATACTGAAAATAGTTTTCTGAAAACTGTTCATGAAAACTACTGTTGGATCCTGGGATCCCATATCTGAAAATCATAAAGCTTTATCTGAAAGTTATACTGAAAACTGTGTACCCTGGGGTACATGATATGCTGAAAACTGTGCTGCGCAGACTGATGAAATACAGGGATTCGGCACCTTGGCCATGTGAGTTTCCACTGCAAACACGTGCCACAAACTGTATGGCCCACGTGATGCCATCAGGCCTGGGCCTGGAAACTGAACTGATCTGAGCGCCTCGCGCTATAAAACTCATCTGATCCTCGGACCAGGAAACCTAAGCTTCCAACTGAGCAACCCGGCACAATGCCAATACATAGGGCTAGTAATGAGTATATAACTCCTGGTGACACGGGTGCTGAAACTCACAAGTGCCCCCTCGTATTCACCTCTGAAAACTGTGTTTTTTAACTGAAAACATGAATTCGGATCTTCGGATCCGCTTCTGAAAACACTGTATGGCATGTCATGCTATGCATATGCATATGATGCATCATGTATTGTTATTCGAGCTCAATTTACTGTTTTCTATCCATTGGATAGGGTTTACTGTGCACATTTTCTCAATTAAAGCTTAATTCTCAAATTCTGCCTGACGTACGGGCGTGCGTGATCGCGTGTACGGGCGTAAGTGAACGTGCACGGGACCGTGACCAACTCGTGCATAAGGTCGTGCAAGGTTCTGGAATTTCAAGCAATTTCTCACATTTCACTGAGTGCACGGGCGTACATAAGCTGTGTACGGGCGTGACCCTGCAAATTAGGTCATGCACGGGCACGTAAACACGGCCGTGACCATGCAGAATACGCAGAGTGCACGGGCGTGACCCTCGGGTGCACGGGCGTGCGTCCTGCTCTGCACCTCCATGACCACTCGGAATCAACCCGATTCCGGCCAAAAACGCATACCAAACGCAAAACAAGCATATATCACATGCTAAACACTTCCAATAAGCATATATACACTTCCAGCAACTTCAAAACACCAGCAAATCATCCAACCCAATCTCAAAACCCATAATCTCACACATAACATGTGAATAAGCATAAATCATCCACATAATCATCTCAAATCATCATCAACACGCAAGGAGCACATCACAAGCATGCTGGAACACATCTCATGCATAAAACAAGCATCAAGCCGAATCAAAATACAAGGGAAAGAGGAAAGAAGCACCTACCTTTAGACATGCTTTCTCTCTCAAGAAGATCACAAGATCAAGCTGAATGGAAGATCAAGGAAGCTGCTCTCTAGGGCGAATATCCTCTGAAATCAAAGTCAAACTTTGGGTGAAAATGGGTTTGGAAGCGGATAAGATCAACTTAAACTCAAGACAGCTGGAGCTTATCGCATGCACGGGCATACACCTCTCATGTACGGTCGTACATGGCAGGAAAATTACAAAAATGTCATTTTCCCGCGCTCGCATGCAAATCCACCCAAACGGATCCATGCACACACCTCAAACTCAAGAAAAACCTCACAAATCACCCCAAAAGCTCTCACAACCCTAGAAAATTCAGAAATCTCAAACTGACCCCGAATCTGGGATGTTACAATAAAGATGTAATTAAAATCTAAAAGTAATGTTTTTCAAATTTACTAAAGATAATTGGGTAATTTTATTTCTTATTTTAAAAATTATCATATTCATTTTTATATTTTGAAAATAATTTATAATATGATATTTATATTTTTAATTTATTGTGTTTTTTAAGGTGTAATTATTATTTTTAAAACTATTAAGGAACATATTAAAATTTTATAAATTTTAAAAACACTTTAAACTTTTTTCAAATCTCAAAAAATCTCTCTTAAAATTTCAAAAAACAAGTAAAATTTTAAAATCTTATAATTTATTTTATTTAATATATATGTCATTTTATCTAAATATCATAATAAAGATGTTTTTAGAGTATAAAAGTTATTTTTTAAACTTATTAAAAATAAATAAATCATTTTTTTACCTAATTTTAAAATTATCGTATATTTTGTAAATATATTTTAATTTTAATAATTTATAATATTGTGTTTTTAAGTCTAAGTGTCATTTATAAAATTATCAAGGAAGATGTTGAACACTCACAAAATTTTGTAAGTCATTTTTGTAATGAATTAACTAAAAATAACAATAATGATGGACCATTTTTCAAATCCTAATCATCTTTGTTGTCTTCAATGTCTGCCTTTCTCACTTGCTTTTAGTTTTATAATGTTGCATTCCGAGAATAATCGTCGGCTTAGGGTTTGATCTCGGCTCACCCGTCTCGCCGCTTTGGACCCAAACCACTAGACTCTCCACGACTACCACACTAACCAGCAACTTCAGTTCTTGCTCTTTCGAAACCGTCTCTCGCCAAACCAGGTCCTCTAGTCTTTTAACTCTGATTTTCTCTCTCTAACCCATTCTTCTCTCTTAGTCAATTTTCTTGAATGTGCTTTCTTCTAAGGATTTGTTTAATTTGTGTCCGAGTTTACATTGACATTGTCGGTTTTGGTTGGATATAGAGGTTTTCGAGGATAATAGTTACTGTTACAAATATGCTACTTTTACTTGTCAAATTATGTGTTTAATTTTATTTGCAATCTCTAATTTTCTTGGAATCAGATTCCTAAAGTTTAGGGTTCACATTAGTTTCCTGTCATCATGAAAGTGTGTTTTGGCAGTCAGGAGCTTTTTGCTGACAATGATTTTAGAACCTTGTACAATTGTTTTTTAGTACATGCATGTTGAGGCACTTCTCTATAATATTATAGATTTCATTATTTGTTTATTACTAGCTGTCAAAATTTTTCTGCTTGGATCAAATTGTAGGATTGTACATTAATAATAGAGTGCTTTAACTTCAATAATAATGAAAAACACGATTTGATTGGGTAAATGGAGATTATCTTTTATGTTTTTCCTTTTTCTTTCTCTAGATTTATATGTCAAAGTAATGATTATGCTTATTATGTTGTTATTGTACCACAAAGGTTCAAAAATCACTATCAGACTTGGAAAAGCTTTATTCTAATGGGCAAGGAGAATATTTGTCTTTACTAACTGCAGTTGAGTTTTATTACCACAACAATGTTAGTTTTTTAGATCAGGTTGAATCTCATGCTAATGTTGTCTGTCTCTTACTTTCTTCAAAAAAATTCAACTGCTATTGCAGATTCTAAAGAGCCAGCTTTATGTGGATAAGTTTTTAGAGTGTGTTCAATATACCTTCATGGATTACTTGGCTGAGGGGTTTAAACTGAATTTCTTAGTGGTTGTTGATTTCACAAGTTCATATCTACACATTTAACTAATTTTAAGAAGCATGAAAATGTTTAATTTCCCAATCTATAATTTTTGGAGAATCAATTCTTGACAAGTTAGGTCGCCATTATTTTGTATGTAAATACACTTTCTTGTCTTGCCTTTATTTATGTCTATGCTCAGTTCTATTAACATTTTGTTTATGTATTTGTTCACAAGATACTTCTTAAGGTATAACGGTGCTTATACTATCTATAATTAACACTTGTTAATCTACTCTTGTCAGCACCGGCTATTAATGTTTTTCTTAGTTTTGAATGTCTTGGTTTTAATGACTGTGCAATTGTTAGTAAATTGATATGCATTATTGAAATTGGTTATCTATTGGATTGTTAGATCTTGTTGATGTGCATTATTGAATGTCTTTGTTTTATGTAGATGTCTTTATAGCAATGCATTATCATTTATATGGATGTCTTTATGGTAATTGCATTACCAACTCTATGGACATGGACAAGGTAATTAAAAGTATATGTAGATGTCTTTATGGCAATGCATTACTATTTAATTTAGTGAGACGCCCTCATTTTGTTGACATATTGAAGTTAGTAGGTGGTTTTGGTGGAAATGGAATCTCCTACTTATCATGAAGCAAGAGTTTCATGTTTGAAGAAAGAGGTTAATCTTGTGAGAGATAAACTAAGAAAGTATAAAAATGAGTGAAGAAAAGAATGGTTGCATATTAGTGTCAAATGGGTGGACGGATGAAAGGGTAAATCACTCACTAACTTTCTCATTAATAGTCCAAATGGAGGTTTTATTTTTTTTAATCTAATGATACCTTCGAATTTGTTCCAAGATTCTTTAATTAATCTTGGGGATGATATTAATTTTTCAAATTTTATTATCATTATTATTATTACCTTTAAAAGGACATAACTTACAATGATATGATGTTTATTACACAATTAAAAATTTAGGTATTCATTACATGATATACACAATTCTACTAATATGATCAATAACATAGTCCAAACTTGAAGGCTGATAAATTTTTTATCACTTAAATTTTTTATAACATTAAAAATGATACGTTTTTCCACTTATAAATTTCAAAGGCGGATTAATGGAATTTCAAAACTTCCAAATTATTTCCCTGCATTATAAACTAGAGCAAAAATTCTGAAACTCCTTGGACCGTGAACCAAATTCGAGACCTGTGAAATCTAAAAGCAAAGTCAAATTAACCTGCTAATTTTTCACTTTTAGGGCTAGGTTTCTTAAAACCACCATCCAATCTAACACTTCCTCTGCTAGGGTTTTGTTGTCTTCTTCAACCCGGTACTTTCTCTTTCTTCACCTATATTTGCATTCATGAACGTAATATAAATAAATGTCATTTTTTTAAATGTTTTGCTCCAATTTTGTTTGTTTAAGTCAAATTGAGTGGAGTAGAGATGGTTTATGAGTTTAGTTTGTTTGATTTCAGTGTGTAATGAATTACAGTTGCCTAAGTACATCTGAGTTTCTTTTGTTCTTCCACTTTAAAATTTGGAGCCAAAATGATTTAAAATATTGAGGCTAGTTATTCTAGTGGTGTTTTTGCTTCAGCATATCAAAACAAGCGACAAATTGAAACATTATTAATTTTGGTTATTGAAGCAATTACTAGAGCTTCTAGTCACTTTTTGTTGTAGGAGTTATCTTCTTGGTAGGTGCTGAAATTAGTAGTTTTATTCATAAAAGCTAACCAATGGGACATTTGTTGATTACTTGTGTTGGATTTGTATACTCCAACTGGGATTTAGCTTTTTTGAGGAGTACAACATGTGTATATTGTGGTGTTGTACAATGTAGGATAAAGGCATGAATTTGAGAAGTAATTATGCAGATGGTACTTCATGTGCCTTTTTGTGAGGATTTGGAGAGTAAATTTTTTACTTACTAGAGCTAACTAATGGGTCATTTGGGTTTTCGTTGGTCATGATTATAGGGACTAAACTATAATTTTTTTAGTGAAGTGTCTTATTTGTAAGAAATGATCATAATTGAGATGCCTTTGAAAATGTGCCAAATGGTTACGGCTGGTAAAGGAAGATAAGAGTTCAATTTTCAAGTTAATTAGAGTTTCCTTAAGATTTTTCTCTGATATTTAACACTTCACTATCATTTCAATTGGGCTAGATTAGCTTTGTGGACATACTATATATTAAATTTAATGATTATTTAATTAATACTAATACTTTTACACTGGATTCAGATGTTGTGTATTTGTGACAAATTACAATTTGTGTTATGGTATTCCTAGGATATGCTTTCATGGTCATGAGTGATGTACCTTTTTCCATCTTCTTTTTTGGGTTGCTAAGAGGGAAGAATTTATGCTATATGTTGTATTGGAATACATACCTAAATTCAAGCAACTTCGATATGAGAAGAAGATTCTCCTTATGGTTTAGATTGCTATAAATATTCATATTGCAAATTCTGATGTGTTTAGTATATATGGAACTGAACTTTTCCTTTGGGGTAGGGAAAAACATGTCCAAATAGCCTAACCTTTATGCTGCTATCTTTCAACATTGTCACTAGCGTTTGACTGCATTTAAGTTATAGAGTAGGGACTGAGGGCTTCTTGCCCCGTTACTTTGCTGTTCTCCTATAATTTTTTTTTTACTGCATTGACATTTATAATTCCATCTCAGACAGATTAATTTCTCATTTTTCATATCTTTTTCCTTTTTTTCTAAATTACTTTTCCTGTCTTTACATATAACAAAATGTACAAATGCTTTTTTAAATGCCTTTTGAGGAACTGTTTTCTGGATTCTGCACAATTTTTTTAATCCTGATGAAATATTGTAGGATTGTTGGTACATACTGGGGTAATTGTGGGTATTAGCTCGTTTCATAAATTTATTGGGGCAATTTCATGAAGCTTGAGAAACAGTTTCTGATTTTAGAATTTGAAGCTTCTGTCTGTAAATTTGTTAATACTCATTGAGGAACTTTCTTTTGAAGTGATTTTATATATATATATACATGTATATATATGTATATATCTGAAAAATGAGAAGGTTTATCCATTTAATTATTTTAACATTATCTTTTCTACATGTGTTTGTCAATGGAGAGAGCTTAAATTGATGTTGCTTTTTTTTTCTTGTGAAAATGCAATAATGGTTTTGATAATTGAAGTAAACTTATCTGCATTTATAAATTTGTATTTTCTTGTTAGCTGCAAAAATAGTTTATAACATTCTTACTTTGAAGTGTTTAGTTGTGTTTTCATGGACTCATTTGATGGGTATGTCTGTGGATTGATATTTTCAAAGCTTTCATATGCTAGTACAAGTTTTTCCATTCTTATGTGATGTTATTTTTTAAAGATTTATAATTACTTTTTATATGCTGTCATTTGTATAAATATATCGTTTTTCCCAAGTACGTATACAATATATAAGTCACTTTCAAGACTGCTTTACTCGTACACTAAATCCTTGCTTGTTAGCATTTGGTTAAGTATTTGCACATTTATGGGCCTTTATTTTTAACGGCTTTAATACTATCTATATGTTCATTTGATTGGAAAATTGCAGTTACTAGTTTATCAGGTAGAGTGGAGAACTTAGGTCTGACCAGGATGCAGAACTCTGACTTACCCAACGGGGGAAGCAAATTTCAAGTCCGGAAATTAGAGATCACTGACAAAAGCAAGGGTTTCATTGAGTTATTGCAGCAGCTAAGTGTTTCTGACTTCGTGTCTGACAAGCAATTTGGAGAACGATTTCAAGAACTGAGTGCCTATGGTGATGACCATATTGTTTGTGTGATTGAAGATGATCGTTCTGGGAAAATTATTGCAACTGGGAGTATGTTCATCGAAAAAAAGTTTCTGAGAAATTGTGGAAAAGTTGGGCATATTGAAGATGTTGTGGTTGATGAGGGTGCACGAGGAATGCAGTTAGGAAAGAAAATAATCGAATTCCTCACAAACCACGCGCAAGATATGGAGTGTTACAAGGTAATCCTTGATTGCAGTGTTGACAATGAAGCATTCTATGAGAAATGCGGTTTCAAACAGAAAGAAATTCAGATGGTTCGGTACTTTGTTTAAGAAATACTTTTCTTGATGTTATTCTTTTACTTGCATGCACTTACTGAAACAACGAAAATGTTGAATTCCCATTTTTATGCGATGATGGCAGCACGCACAATCGTGCTTTGGATGGTTGTGCAATAACCCTAACAAAACTGAGTGATCCTATTGAGCTCCTCCAGTAAGTTTTCTTATTGAGAAATTGACTTTTTTCGGGTCAGAGAAATACCTTTAAATCTATCAATATTAACCGTTTCATCTTCACTCAGTTTTATGATTTTCACATCCTTATCTCACATCTTTATGAGTAATGATATGTGTACAATTTTTGCATATGATATATTATTATATGATTGGGTGTTTTTGAATTAAATATAAATCAAATTTTTATCATAATTACTTACCAACAAAAAAAAAATTAATCATATTATAATACATTATTTGTGTACATTATAGTTCTATCTTATCCTTGTTTTCTTTTAATAGGTATTTTCTTTGATCATATTTGTTGACATCTCTATGTTCTTTGAATAGGTATTTCCCTTGATCATAATTTTTGTAAAAGAGATTTTTGCTGTTGTGTGGTTGGATTTTTACCGATGTTAGTTTGTGTTTTCATTTTTTTGGGTTTTCAGGTGAAAGAGTTTAAACTATGTAATATAATTGTTAAAACTTCAATTCTTTCGTTATGGGTGTGCGTTGAAGTTGGTAATTTTTTCTTTTCATATGGATTGGGGTTTTGGTTTTTATTTTTCATAACTATGATTTAAGATATGGGATTCGGGTTTTAGTTTTTATGTTGGAAAACTTCAATGAAATAACAAAATGATTATAAATTCAATAATTAATCGATTTCATTTAATATATTAATTCATTAGTAAAAAAGGTGTTTAGAGGAAAAAGTGTTAATTCAAGACTTAGGTTTTGCTTATCTAATTGAAACCTTCTTTATGAGGGTTTGCCTTTTTTTTGTTCAATGTTGTTGCCTAAAAAAGGTAGAAAAACTGGAAAAAGAAGAGAGAGATTTTGATTAGTTGTTTAATTTAGTTATCGAAAAATGCACAATCACTCACTCAAATCCTCACGTAATTATCCCTCTATAAAGTCAATCTAATATCCTTTCTAGCCGCCTTGTCTAGCTCCAACCTTAAATGGGATGTAAGCAACATGCCTAACAAAAAATTGTCAAGAATGTTGCAATGGTATTGCTTCTCTTCTTCTTTACTGGGAAAATATCAATAACTTAGAGTTTTTTATTTTAATTTTTTCAAATGGGGGTGTTGTAGAGTTCTAGTTGTGTGGGAGTGACAAGAATGATGAGTTCTTTGGCTGTGACAGGAGAGTAGAGTTGAGCAATAGGGAAAGATGGATTTCAACTAATTGTTGCAGTTATCAAGTAAAGGCAAAATAAAGAATAGAAATCTAAGGGTACAAATATTGAGTTTGTAATCTCTTGATCTAATAGTCTGATCAATTATTAAAATATTATCCATTTTAGATATATAGTCCAACATAATTTTATTTTTAGATTTTTTTTTTTTATCAAAAATACGTTCACAAGCTATTTAAACATTGTTATTTTAGTATCTGTAAACAATATTAGATGCACATATATATTAAGTCTCTTTCTCGTCTTTTGTTAATATAAAATTTTTTTATGAATATTACATTCACCTCCCTTTTTATAGGACTCAACATTCTCATTAAAATTTGTTCTACTATCGCTTAAAAAGACATACAAAATAGTTCTGATACCATTTGTACTATTCTAGTCTGAATAAACTAACTCACTTTCAAGATATTTTTCATTTTAAACAAATAATTTATAATAGATTTTTTTTTTTTTTTAATTTTGCAATCCAAAACACATTTTAACAGTTTAAAAGTTTATAGATTATTAAACTAATATTATCTTAGCTTTTCCAAACAGTGTAAGATATACATACATATCTAATATTTCTCTCATGTTTTGTCAATACGAAATTTATTTAAAGGTGTTAAAACAATACTTATAAGCAAATACCATATTAGCAAAGCTAAAGAAGGATGTTACATATATATGTTCAACTCACATCGTTTGACGATGCTAAGAGTATATTAGTTAAATAACTTCTGAATTTCTACATTATCAAGACATATATTGAGTTAAAAAATCCAAATACAAAACTATGATAGATGATATATCAAAAGCAGACGATAACTTAACAATTTGTCAATCTATTGGACTAAAATATTGCAAATGATTGTAGACCCACACATTTTGCTTTAGCGGGACAAACCTAAGTGAATAAATTGAGTACCATAAAATCAGTAAAGCATGAGAGAAACGTTGAATATGTATGTGAATCTCACACCACTTAATGACCTAAGAGAACATTGATTAAATAACCTATAAATTATTGAATTGTTAAGACACATTTTAGGTGACAAACACATAAACAAAACTATATTACAAAAATAGTAAAGATGAGGAGGTTTACATTATTATATTAGAAAGCATTTTTCTAAATAAAAAAATATAAAAATGGAGAAGTATGATTGACTGATAGAAAAATAGAAGTCAGGATTCTCAATTCGAATGTCTCAATGGTGTCATAAAATATAATTACTCATGGTAAATACATAGATTGGGCTAAAAAGTAGAGAGAAGACCTCACAACACCTCTTCGAAAACAAATAAAAATATTGTGGTTTTAGAGACTCCTCGAAAAGACTAATCTATATTCCTTCTCTTTGCAAACAACTCCAAAGTTTTGTCATATTGTTTTTCAGTTTTAGAGAAATTATATTAAATACCAATTTGCAGAGATTAAAACACGGACGATAATACATTTAGACTAACTTGAACAAAAATAATTTCTTCCATTTTGACTTCTTTCAAAACAAAACTCGTCTAAATTTCCTATGTATAGAGAAGAAAAATTTTCTGAACACTGGGTTCTGAGATTACATACCAAAAATCACCTCTTCCTTCTGCTTAATGAGCTTCGTCTTTCAGCCTCTTTTTCTGCAAGGAGAACATAAAACTCAGATCCAAGCATCTCATGAATGTCAACATTCATGGTCTTGCTCAAGTTCACTGTTTCCATTATCACTTCTAAAGTTATATTGAAGCCCAACGTAGACAAGACACGAATGGCATTAGCAATTCTGCATATGTTTTGCCTTGTTTCAAATGGAGTGTGATTTTCTACTGGTTCATCAAGATTCATGGTAGTTCCATCATATTTGTTAGCTGGCTGTTCAGAATCATTTACTTCATCTGCTACAATCTTATCTTTGGTTTCGACATGTTCACCCACCCACACAAACCCATGACATCCAAGTATCAAGTCAATTCCATGCTGTTCCAGGTGGTGAAAATGTTGTTTCCGTCTCTTCACTAGATAGGGATCGATCTTCAGCATTTGGCCCTTCTCAAGCTGAAGGTATACACATTGATACAAGATAAATCACAATTACAGAAAATCTAATGTTTGTGTAAATGATGCAAGCATGGCAAGTCTAAAAAACAGTAAAACAATGCAACTTATGAAAAGCAAATAAATCTCCAGATCAACATTATTGTGATTGTTATAAACTGAAGTTTGTCAAGCTAAAATTTGTACTTTAGCAAGAGTCCAACTGCTGTATTGCTCCTCATGGTTGGGCATTATTGATTTACAGTTTCTTTTTCTCAAGCATTATTTTCCTTTTATGCCAATAAAGAAAACCCACTAATTCGCTTATTTAGTCAATATACTTTAAATTAATATTTTATCTATATATTGCTTTCACATATACATTTTTTCTTCTTTATGTCAGACACAAATGAGAGGATCAGTGAAGTATGCAACATGCACAAGTAGGATATAGAAATTAATAAATATAATATACCTTTCCATATTTCTGATTTCTTGCTTGGAGCTGTAAACTGCCATCATTCTGTGAACTCCGAACTTCAGCCTGAAAAACAGAAACTTATTTGTCATATTAGACTATTCATTCATTTTCCCTTTCTAACTGCACAAAGTACACCAAACAATAAATTAAATTGTGGCGAAGCACTTACACACACAAGATCATTCTCTGTGAAAATACTGCGCATGTTTAGTTCATCCACAGCAGTCCTCCGCCTCTACAATAAAGAGAAACCACAACACAAAATTATCATGCCTGTTTGGGGATACGTAGATGAAAACAAACTAAACATATGGCATTGATATGAACAGATTATTAGAATTAAAGCGATTGATACACAACCCCTATCACGAGAGCAACTATCAGATATAGTAAAAGTCAAAATAAATATGTAATCAACTCCCACTCATAATTAAAAGAATGTAAGCCTTCATTAGCTGAAAATAACACAGAAGACAAAACTCTTTTTTAATGAATTAATATAAAATTATGCACAGATTCTCTGATGGATGTGTGCACAGTATTTTTCCTCAGAAAAGAAGTTTTTGCTTCAACAGAGACTACTGAATCCATCAAATGTATCTGAAAAGGAAGATGACCACAATCCTTAACAAAACCACCGAAGACTACCAACAAGCGTTATTCAAACTCTTTGAAACCCATTAAACAAAAACTTCCAATATATCCTCCAAAAGCCAATAATAAATAAAACTACAGTTAGGCCATGTAATGATCAGTTATGAAACATAAGAGAGCTGAACCTTTAGGAAAACAGCTATAGGTTCCACGACATGATTAAGGTAAAAGTACACAGATTATAATAAAGACATTTTTACCCAAAAGAAAGAAAAAGACAATAACTGTTTTCTTTCATAAACCTAATGATTATAGGTATGGCATCTCTTTCTACTTTGAAATACCAAGAACATATCCAAGGATAAACTATTTGAATGTATATGTCACTTTTGGTCCATTAAGCTAGAATTAAAAATAAAATAAAATCTGTTACCTGAATTCCATCAGGCAAATTCATTGAAGAGAGCATCAAAATTGCATCTTGTTGGAAATTTACTTCCAATTTCCACCGCTTCGGAGCAACCTAAGAAAAAACCCAAAGATAATTCAACAAGGTTAGCATATCAAAGAAATTTGTCTTCAATAAAATTGAATAAATTAAGTTTTCTTTTTGGTAGTTACAACAATGTTGTAAGGATCACTATTAGCCAATGTTACCTCAATAACACATCCTATCACAATGTCTCCAGTCTCTGGCTTATATCTAGAAAATAATCAACAGGTAAGCATTAACATCAAGTTTCACAAACTAAAATTCATTTAAAATACTAATTAAGCCTAGTAAATTTTAATGACCTGGAGCGTAAAGTCCGCACATATATCAACTTGTTGATGCGCTCGACTACTCCACAAACGGTTGCAACCAGCTCACCATTATGATCTGATGTTCCATGGCCCCTATATTCCATTTAGCCCAAAAATAAATAATTATATAATATGAGAAAAGGCCCCTACCTTTCATCAAATTCAAAAAATAAATATAATAACAAAAGAAAAGAATTATGAAAGTGGGAAAGATTGCTTACTTGAGAATGCCATCTTCATAAATGGGGACGCTATCAGCAACTATGACACAGGAGTTAGAGTTGGACTTAGAAGAGAGAGACTCTAGCTTTTCAAGAGCAGTTTGTAGTCTTATCTTTTGCGTTTGATTCAATGAAAGCTGCAAATTCCTCATCTTCAAGCTTCTATAATTTAGATAGCCTACTGGGTCAGCTTGGTTGGATGAGACGAAGAGAGAGTGCTATTTTATATAGAAACAAAAAAAATTATTTAATTAGATTTCAAATAGGAAAAGGAGATTCTCAAACATTCATTTTAACCTCACTACACAATTTTTTATGCAAATGCCACCAACAGCTAAGCTTCATCATTCTTTTACTAACAAATGGCTTCCATTTTAGTTCTGTTGGTTTCCAAAAGCTCCAGAAGATTTTAATTCCAACTTCACATATAGGATAAAATGAGAGGAGTCAAACAAGTGTTATCCTAGTCTTCTCATTTTATCCTATTCTATTTCCCATCGATATTGATGAGTTATGGCAAACCCTCCAAAAATTAAAAAAGGTAATCACTCAAATGGATATGTACATTCAAGAAAAACTAGAAAAGTGCATATTGTAATACTATTCATATAACAAAATTTAAACTAATATCTGTACTTGTTGGCATCTGCCAACTGAAAATTACAAAATAAATAAATAAATAAAAATCGTAGTAAAAACTTCATAAATCATTGGGTAATTCAGTGTTTTGCAGCCTGGTGAGACCTAAGTTCTCTACCCGATAAACTAGTAACTTCAGATTTCCAATCAAATGAACAAATAGATAGTATTAGACCTGTTAAAAATAAAATGATAAAAAGCAAGCATTTGGTATACAGGTGAAGCAGCCATGAAAGTGACTCTAGATATTGTACACGTACTTGGGCAAATTTTCATGATATTTATGTGATTGAAAGCATATGAAAAATGGTGTAATTTCTCAAAAATAGCATAACAGAAACACTTGTACTAGCATATGAAAATGTAAAAATATCAATCCACAGAACCATCAAATGAGTCCATGAAAACACTACTGAACACTTCAAAGTAAGAATTTTATAAACTACATTTGGAGTTAACAAGGCAATACAAATTTTAAAATGCAGATAATTTTACTTTAATTATAGAAACCATTATTGCAATTTCAAAAAATAAGAATAAGAAAAAGAAAAGAAAGAAAGAAAGAAAGAAACATAAATTTAAGCTCTATCCTTTGACAAACACAAATAGAAAAGATTGTTTTCAAAATAATTAGATGGATAAACATTCTCATTCTTTAAAAACTTGTACATGTTAAATCCTATCAAAAGAAAAATCCTCATTGAGTAAACAAAATTACAGACTAAAGCTGCAGTAAGTAAAGATTTACTTTCCAAATCCTCACAAAAAAGCACCTGAAGAACCAACCCCTCAATTGCTTCTCCATAAACATCTCAATTCATGCCCTTTCCTATATTGTACAATACCATAATACACACTTCTTGTACTCCTCAAAAAAGCTAAATCCCAGTTGGAGTATATACATATCATTAGACACTGAAATCAAACAAACAAAACTCATAAATCATCTCTACTCAGTCAATTTGAATCAAACACACAAAAATTGCATAAAATATTTCAGAACAAACCAATATTTATTTGTATTTCATTCATGAAAAAAAAAAAATGTAGGCAAAGAAAGGGAAAGTACCAGGTCGGAACAGACAGCAGAACTCTAGCAGAGGAAGTGTTAGATTGGGCAGTAGTTTTGAGGAACATAACCCTACAAGAGAAGAATAAGCAGATTAATTATTTGACTGACCACCACAGGCTTCAAAAGGCACAAACGTAGACACATGATTAAAGGCACACCCTGTCTCAATGACCACCAAGAATATCCTTAAAAAACAAAAAAAAAAAAAAAAAAAACCCTGACTACTTAGCAATCTGAAGAAGCCAAAAACCAGGATTTATAAACATTTTACTAACAATAAAGCTAAACAGCACTTTTGATTCAGAAATTTATTGTTTACATGTAGAATCATGTACCGTGAAAACTCTTCCTAGAGAAATCGAAAGAACACAAGTTAGTGATAATTCTCGATGTCCTATAAGAATAATTTCACGAAAATTGCAAATAAATTAATAAAATAAAATAAGTGAATAAACAAAAAAAGAAAAAAAAAGAAAAAGAGAGAGATTGGAGAATGAGTTACAGTTATTGGGCGACGAGATTTGGCTTCAACTGGAGAGTAAGAAAGAAGAGTATACGCCACGAGAAGGAAGTTGATAAAAAGGCAATTGAAACGGGCTGTGCCCTTTTAACTCATACTCGATCTAAATTTCGACGGCGGAGGAGATGTGGAGGAAGCATAAAAAGCTAAGCGGTTGAGTTCAAAATTTATTAGCGAATTAAAATTTAAGTTTAAATTTTGATTTTCCTTTTTTTTTTTTTTTTGGGGAAAATAATATAATCCCTAGTAATCAAGGACCGAAACGAGCCAATTTGAATTAAGTAGCTCTTAGATCGAGCTTGACTCAAGGATATAAAAGAGTTCAAGTTTGAGTTTGTTAAGTGAATAGGATCTTGATTCGAATTCAAATTTGAGATAAAATCAGTTGATTCAAGTTCAAGTCAAAAAATTATATTTTAATCTCTTAATTTTAAAAAAATCATATTTACAAGTCTCATAATTTATATATTTATTAATTATCTCTTATAATTAAAATTAAATAAAAATATTTTAAAACTATAAGTATAATATTTTAAATTTTTAGAAATTAAACTCAATTTGAACTCAATATTTACGAGCTATTTGGCTAGTTTGCAACCTATTTGTAAACTATAAACAATATAATAAAATAAAGGTCAAACGATTTGTTTACACCCAAAGTTTCTTTAAATGATAAAGTATCATTCAAAAATCTTTAAAAAATTAAATACTCACCCATCGACTAAAATCAACAATTAAACTTAACAATCAACTGTTAATTTTTAAAATGGTAGTTTAATCATTTTAGAAGAAAAATTATAAAAAATTCTTCCAAATGTGGAAGATTGAGTTTTTGAAACCTTAGGGGTGGCACTTTGTCCCTGTCTCAAACTATGGGTGGGAAATAGTCATTTGGCCTATTATAAATTATTAAAATTAAAATATTTTACAAAATATATGATAATTTTAAAATTAGGTAAAAAAATGATTTATTTATCTTTAATAAGTTTAAAAAATAATTTTAATACTCTAAAAACATCTTTATTATGATATTTAGATAAAATGACATATATATTAAATAAAATAAATTTTAAAAATTTTACGTGTTTTTTGAAATTTTAAAAGGGATTTTTTGAGATTTAAAAAAAGTTTAAAGTGTTTTTAAAATTTGTAAAATTTTAATACGTTCTTTAATAGTTTTAAAAATAATAATTACACCCTAAAAAACACAACAAATTAAGAATATAAATATCATATTATAAATTATTTTCAAAGTATAAAGAAAAAAATGATAATTTTTAAAATAAGAAATAAAATTACTTATTTATTCTTAGTAAGTTTGAAAAAAATTACCTTTAAACTTCAATTACATCTTTATTATAATATTTAAATAAAAAGATATAAATACTCTTTGATTACTAAAATTAACAATTGATTTTTTATAGATTGATGAAAATATAATTTTTTTCAAACTTAATAGATGAAAATTTGTAATTCATCAAACCTTAAGTTGGAAATAGTTTTTTGGTCCATATCACATCATAAGATATGCTTTTTTTAAAAAATATTAAAGAACATTATTCTTTAATTAATTTTTAGAAGAAGAACTTTTTTAATCCACTTATACCCAATTCCCCGATTCTAACTAAAAGTTAGGAGAATTTTATAAAATACGATTCGAAGCTAAGACAGTCAATTGGGTCATGTAAGTCTAAGGCTTGATCATTTAATTAAAAAATCAATATTGGACTTCAAATAAACTTGGGCAAAAAAATTTATTCATTAAGTTATTGAACTTAAATTTAAAAAAATATGATAAAATCTGAAAAATATAATACTTATTAATATATATTAATGTTATACCTAAATAGTATTTATTAATTTATTACATGTCTAAACATAATATATCTTAAATACGTTTAAATGTTATATACATAGATATAAAAAACAAAAAACAAAACCTTTTATATATATAAAAAAAATAAAAATATTAGATTTTTTTAATTATATACTTTCCAATATATTTATATTCTAAGATTTAAATATCTTACATAATAATGTTGATAAACATTATTATTTTTTCTCTTTTATGTGATATGTTTCTTCACAACATCTTAACGAACGTGTGCCAATGAATATGATATTATGTTTCTTATAAGAACTTGAGTAGAAGAAAAGTATTTTCGTTATACTTTTTATTTTATTTTTCACTCAAATTCAATGTGATCAATGTTCCCATCCACACGATACAATCTCTTTTAAACTCATTCATTTGGCAACAGCCAATTTGATTAGGTGGTTCAGTAGTAAAAGCAAAAATTCTGCTGGCAAAACAACAGCGATCTCTCCATGCTACATGTTCCATCTATTAAGAAGGAGAAATCCTATTCAATGTATTAGTTTCTGGTTTTCCTGTTCTAAATTAGATCCAGTGGAAACTTGTGGCTTTTCCTATGAAAAGGGCAATTGTCCCCAGAAATCCAAGTTCCTGCCCTACCTCATAAGAGATTGGGGTTTTCCAAAATAAACCGAGATGGGCTCGTCACCTTCCTCATCCATTTACATTTCTTGTTAGCTTGTCATCTTCCTCCTCTACTCAATATCCCTTATAAATGGATCAGAGGTGAGAAAAGGATCAACTTTTTCCTTTGGTGCTAGGGCGAGGCCAAACACGGGGGTTTCTCATCTTTCCTGTAGCAGGAATAGGGTGGTACATGGATTGCTCTCATTCCAATGGCCCTACCCTGCCCTGTTGTCATCTCTAGTTTTCCGCACTACTTCGGAATAAAATTTTAAAACAAGAATACCAGAATTGTTCATAACTTTAAAAAAAAAAAAATCTATTAATTAAGAGAGCTTATTTAAAATATTGAAATTTTAAAAAGAAATTATATTCACCTGTATTCAAACCCTTTCTCATAAATTAATAGTAAAAAGCTTTTGAAAATTAAAATACAGTCCTGTCGTGTCCTGTCTTGTACGCTAATAGATAGAGATGCAATTGTTCTACAAACTCAACCCAATATATAAAATAATAGTTGCTTCAACATCTTTTATTTATTTTTTTCTTACCGTTAAGGCGGGGAGAGTGATGTTGAAGACACAAATCAAGCCACAAATCTGTTCGGTACAATGTTCTCATGCCAGCCCTCATATTTTACTAGTCAAACGAACCCCTAATGCCATTGAGACCTTCCCCCAGTGACACCCTGCAAGTAAATGAGATAAATTGATAGTATTATCTGAATTCATACCTCTTCTAAGATCGTAACTATACGGCATTAAACTAATCTTTGACACGACAAAGATTGGCCCTGTGCACATATCCAGTTTGTTTTCTAATTTTTCTGGTTTTCAAATAAGCTCTATTATTCTTCCAGGATTACTCAGTTTCTTTCAAAATTTTCCTGCTTTCAAAGAAACCATATTACTTTCCAGCATAACTAAAAAGACCTATTAAGAAATAATCCACTTTGTACGGAACATGCTAAATCATCCACCAATAGAATAAGTTTTGATGATACTGAAAAACTACAATAAGTGCAAAGATGACAATCTGACTCAAGTTTTAACATCATTACGAACTCTGTATTACTAAGAAACAGAATAAAATGAAAAAGATGCTATATTTAATCAAAGTAACATGCTATAATGATTGAAAATAGCAGGATTATCTTAGAGGTGGTTCTTAGATGGGCAGCTCACTATGATAGATTAGAGGAAGATTATGGATTAAAATCAGATATTTGTCACTCTACTAAGTTCAGAAAATTTACTACTCTAATAGTGCAGTGTAATCATTAAGAGTGATTATGCAATTCAGTGAAGATATCATCCAATAGATGTAGCATTTTTTAACCTTCTCTGTAGAGAATAAGGAAATCATCCTGCACCAGTCAGCAAATAACTAGACCTTGTTGCTAAATTATAAGTTAATAAATAATACACACACAATGTTCCCTTCTTATGTTCTAGTTTACTATCTGACTGACCACCACAGGCTTCAAAAGGTACAAACGTAGACACATGATTAAAGGCACACCCTGTCTCAATGACCACCAAGAATATCCTTAAAAACCAGGATTTATAAACATTTTACTAACAATAAAGCTAAACAGCACTTGTGATTCAGAAATTTATTGTTTACATGTAGAATCATGTACCGTGAAAACTCTTCCTAGAGAAATCGAAAGAGGACAGGTTAGTGGTTAAACCTATGCCATTAATTACAACCAGGTATCCGGCAGCAAATAAAAAATAACACAAGGAATATGGAAAACAAACTCTGATTTCACAGCCAAAAAGCTCAGCACGGTTATACCCAGAAAGAAAAATTGATTCTGCAAAATAAAAGTTACGGAACTTTCAAAATATCTACTATATAGAAGCCAAGTCACTCCTATCTACCTATAAGCTTTACAAAAACGAAATATTTCAACACAATCTGTTAGAATTACCATGTCAAAACCTCAGGACATAAAATCATTCATGGATTATCCAAATCACCTATATCCTTGCAAAAATGCAAGCGTAGGAAGGAAGCAAGAAAAACATCCAATTTTTACTATTAAGAAAGCTCAGCTTCCCATGCATTATCACTAGATACAAACAACAAAATTTTTCCAGATGTGGCCATTATAATCATGTTGCATGACAAAATAAACATACAGAAATTAATAAGCACACATTCAAAGAGACTATGTACATGAAACAGTGAAGATCGCTTAACTTACTTATGCATACAATATTTGTATTCTTGGCCCCTAACAAAATCCTTTTCTCCTTCTTCAAGCTGCAGTTCCAACCAATTCCATATAAACAAGTTATCGACCAGAAAATGAAGAGACAATAAAATGGCAGTCAGAAAGAAAATATTGAAATGAATCATCTTACAGGATCACTCTCATAAATGAGCTCATAACAAGTAGGGGAAAGGCATCGCAAGGCACAATTCTCCCTTGCAACCATAGAAGATTTACATTTTGAACCCCATAATCCACTTTCCCACCAACAAGCACAACATTGAATAACAAAAAATTGTCAGTTGATAGATTCTCAATAAACAGCGATCATTTTACTCACTAACTTGACTAATTTTACAGATCAAGCATACTTTATTATTGCCTTCTAATCGAAGATGGAAAAAAATTAGAAACCGACAAAAAATTTGTGCTCTTTGCATTCAAAAATAGCAAATACTGATCAATAAAATATAATAATACCATATAATTTTTGTGGAATAGAAATAAGCGTACCTTTCTACATTAGCATAGCATTCAAGCTTCTTCTGTCTGATCTCAATGTCCTATAAGAATAATTTCACGAAAATTGCAAATAAATTAATAAAATAAAATAAGTGAATAAACAAAAAAAAAAAAAAAAGAGAGAGAGATTGGAGAATGAGTTACAGTTATTGGGCGACGAGATTTGGCTTCAACTGGAGAGTAAGAAAGAAGAGTATACGCCACGAGAAGGAAGTTGATAAAAAGGCAATTGAAACGGGCCTCGCCCTTGTAACTCATACTCGATCTAAATTTCGACGGAGGAGGAGATGCGGAGGAAGCATTAAAAGCGAAGCGGTTGAGTTCAAAATTTATTAGCAAATTAAAATTTAAGGTTAAATTTTGATTTTCCTTTTTTTTTTTGGGAAAATAATATAATTAAGCACAATTAAGTATTAATAAAATAATTTATTCATATCTTTTTAGCTTAAATCAATTTCATCATATTTATCAATTTCATCAATTATAATTATAATTTTATGTTAACTTAAATAATTTATATTAATTTTATTTTTGACTATCAAAATATATTTATAAAGAAGTGTTAAGGGTTTAATAGATAATATTATAAATAGAGGAGGCATATTGATAGTTTACATGTTGGGTGAAATAAAAATTTTTAGATATTGACATTTTATGTAACATAAAAAAATTAATTATTTATTTATTATAATACATATCATATTCGAATAAATAGATTAAAATATTAAAAACTATGTGTAAAAATCCTTAAAAATACATTTTATTTATTATAATGCATATTTAAATCATAAAAAATATGACATTTATTACAATACATGTTTTATTTGAAAAAATAGACTAAAAATATGAAAATTACATTTCAAAACAGTGCAATAAAAAAGCACACAACAAAGTTTAGTGAAGAATGGACATATTACCACCTTAGTCGTGTGAAACTGATCGTGCAAGAGTTTATTAGACGCAATTTGTAGCATCTTAGATTCAGAATGCCCTTAGGGAAAGAGTTTTGGAGTTAGAATTGAAATTCAGAATGCGCGAAAAATGAATTAAGTTCATTTCCCCATGTGCACGCCCGTGCACCTTTGATGCACGCCCGCGCATGACATAGTATATAAGTGAGCCGAGAGAAAGTTTAGTTCTTTTCTCACCCACTTTCATTTTAGCCAAAGTTTCTCTCTTTCATTTGCAGCTCCTAACATTAGAGAGGAGATCTAGCCTCCCGTAGCTCCCAATCCGATGAGAGAGCCAAGAGAATAGTTGATAGAGAAAGCTTCTAGAGGTAATGGCGCGAGGTAAGTGTTCGCTTACCTTTTCCTTGAGTTTTCCCAGCTTGCCTTGATGAATTTTGTTGCTTGACATGTTGATAAGTTGGTGAAATGCTTATTTGATGATGCTTGTGATGTGAATTGATGAGATTGCCACCCTTAAACCTTGTATGCAAGCTTGATCATGTTTAGTGGGAGAAATTGATATGCTTTCATGGTGGATTGATGTGTGGTTGATGCATGTCGGATTTGATTCTTCAATTGTGTTATTTGGAGTGTTGGGAATGTGTGTTTGAAGTGAATTGAAGATTGATTGTGAAATGGTTGAGAATTTGGTGCATTTCCAGGCGGTGCTCTTGTTGAAGAACAAGAAGCACGACCGTGTGCCTGCATGGCACGGTCGTGTGCCTTTGTTTTTCCAGCCACACGCCCGTGTGCACGTTGTGTGCATGGACAGAAAATGCACACACACGCCCGTGTGTCCTGAGGGACAAGCCTGTGTGTAAGCTTTCAGTGAAATTCTAAGAAAATTCCAGTAGCTTGCACGGTTGGACGCACGACCGACGCACGGTCCCGTGCATTCAGGCACACGCCTATGTGCTTTAGCCATGCACGCCCGTTTGTGAGGCATGCACGCCCGTGTGCCTTGCCCACACGCCTGTGCACTTGTAGTTTCGCAGAAAAAGAAAAGAAAATGATTATTAAAGCATCAGAATTCAGTTTAAAGATTAGATAAGCATCAGATAAATAGTAATTCAGATAATAAAGCTGCATATGCATACCCGAGTATGACATGTAGCTTTAGTAAGGATCAAGGGATCCAGATTTAGCAGTATACAGTATTCAGAACCTGATATACGGGTAAGAGTATGAGTGAACACGAGGGGACATCTGTAGGATTCAGCTTTTTGACACCAGTTAGAATGTTCAGTAGCATTTCAGATTCAGCCTTCTGACACTAGTCAGATCGTACAACACAGTATATTTAGCTTTCTAGCCAGTAGCTAAACTGTTCAGCCCACATGGCTAGGATGTCGAATCCCTGTGTTTACCAAGTATGATTAGCACAACAGGTACCTTCGGGTATATTCAGATATTCAGTTATTCAGATGCATGCATCTACAGTATTTTCAGTTAGCATGACATGACATACACATCATGACATGAATAATAATGATATCAGTAAATGAATGGTAATCAGATAATCAGTTTTAGATTCCAACAAGCGCATAGATGTATGAATAGGGCCAAGGCCATATATGTTTATGATTGTTTGTGCTTGCTTGGGTTGAGGGAAGTAAGGGACGCTTACTGGGTGATCTTTATCACTCATCCCCCTCCTTCTTCCATCCTTTTCAGGTGTTCGTGCTGTTTTCGAGGAGCAGGTGGATCGAGGCTAACAGGAGAGGGCCCACACCACGATCTCAGTATGTACTCTCAGTTTTGGACCTGTGTGGTCATTTTGAAAATGTTTATGTAACCAGTTGTACAGAAACAGTTTGTATATATGAAAAAGGCCATTGGGCTCATTGTACAGAACAACATGTATATTTCAGTGTATGAAATTTCAGATTTGCTTCCGCATTGCATTCAGATTGTATAGTAGTTTCAGGTTTGAGTTTATTTTCGTAGGATTCCCATCTCGGGTACCCGTATTTTCAGATTATTAATAAAAGCTCCCCAGTATTATTCAATAGCAGGGGTACTCAGGGCGGCGGATCCTACACAATTGACAATGCATGCTCTTATAGCTTTGACACACGATCATGCACAAGCATAATGGTCATCATGTTTGTCTCGTGTGTTGATAGTGCTCGGGTCTCATGTGAGCTTCTAAAATTCAAAGAGACATGTATGAGAGATAAAACATGACTGTGTGTAAGAAACACATGATCATGTACACATGGTAGAGTTTATAAATTTGATCATTAAAAGTTTGATCAGGCCAATAAATAGATCAAGCATGATTGTGCACGCGTTGGATATGACCATGCACCTGAAAATTTTATTACAACAACTTCTTTTAAACGACTCAACAAATAAAAATGAATTGCAATGACTCTTTTTTGTTTTCAACAAGATTTCAGGTATAAATTGGAGCTTATTTGAAGTGAGAAATGTGAGAGACCATGTGCAAACCATTTAATCCTTGATTATCTTTTATTCTTATTATTTTTCTCTCACTACTTTTATTGCATATTGTGGCGCCGGTTTTTGCTGCGCCGAGCGAGGACAGACTTACCACCCTTGTTTAACCACCCTAGACGTGGTCAAGAGGAGCGCATAACGGGTTTTTGGCCCGCTACGGAGTCTATGGAGTCGCCACCCAGGAGTAACCCCGGGAAAGTATACATCGGTGAGGATGGGCGATTTATAGATCCCTTGCAAAGAACCCAACTACCCCTCACCTGCCCAATGGGTCGGGTTCAGAGAGTCAGGTACGACGATGGGAAGGTGTTAGGCACCCATGCCGTCCAGCGTGAAAGCCGACCTCCACTTTTGTGGTTCGTTCGTTAAGCGCGTTACCAAGTTTAATTAAGTTTCATATTATCACGCGATGCAATATTAATAATACATACATAATAAATTACATACATCCACGAATATAACAAAATACGAAAAAGAAAATAATTAAAAGTTATAACATTTTTCCATACACCCCTATACATTGAATCTAATCCTAAACAAGCCTATAAATTAAATCCCTGCAAAACAAATTAGGTTAGCCATAAAGTATAAAACCAAATCAACATGGAAAATTAAAAATTTAAAAATTACAACCATTTTTTCATACACCCCTATACATTTCTTCTAACCTTAAACAAGCCTAGAATAAATTAATGAATAAATAAATCCTGCAAAATAATTTTGTTAGTTAATCCAATAAATAAATAAATCCTACAAAACAAATTAATGAATTAATCTAATAAAATAAATAAATAATCCTTGCAAAATAAAATTTCGTTAAAAACAAATTATAATCATGAAATAAGAATAAAAAAAAAATCCATAATTAATACCTAGCCCATATAAAAGCAGCCCACCCAAGGAATAAACAAAATGAAGCCCACTTAAAGAAATGAGCAAAGTGCAGCCCGCCCAATGGAAATTGACAGCATGCCAGCCCATCTAAAGAATAAAGAAAATGCAGCCCAGCCAGCCCGCCCAAGAGAATAACCAACATGCAGCCCAACCCAATAATATATACACACTTGCACAGTACGAAAAAAATAACCAAATTCCCCTCCCTGCCGCGATTCAAACCCGGGTGCCAAGGACTGAGCCTCCCGCCTTTCGCCACCAAGGCAACAGCCCCATTTGTTGAATATGGATGCAAAATTTTATATGTACAATATGCACAGACACACAGCATAAGGAAAAAAAAAACAGCTTTGCCCCAGCAGCGCGATTTGAACCTGGGAGGGGGGATTAGCATGGCCACCAGCTGCCATCAGGGCGGCCAGTCTCATCCGT
This sequence comes from Anacardium occidentale, assembly GCA_026122585.1. Lineage (NCBI taxonomy): Eukaryota > Viridiplantae > Streptophyta > Magnoliopsida > Sapindales > Anacardiaceae > Anacardium > Anacardium occidentale. The sequence goes on along the minus strand of JAJEJH010000345.1, from coordinate 228,853 downwards.
CGATCACACACGCAACAAATATATATATACAATACATACGAATGTACACAGAATACATGCAGAATCCATAATATACTTATACATGTACATACAATACAACATAATACTAAACAGCATATACAATAAAAATATACTGATACAATAAAATACAGAATGTATATAAAAACAAAAAAATATCAATATACAAAACAAATCGAATACAAAATATGAACAAAATTACAGTATACAAAAAAAAGTATAAAGCATATAAAGTATGAATACAAAATAAAGGAAATAAAATATACATGTAAAATATTTACGTATGCATGGAAAACACAATCAAAAAAAGATTAATACAAAATATTAACACATCTAAAATAAAAATACACAAATTATTCCTACGGATTATGCGAATGATATTTACATATAACATTGTATTTTATATACATGAAATAATTAATAAATAAATTATTTAAAAACAAATCCCCTCAAGGGCATACCTGAAAATAGTTGATTTGATATTAAATCGAACGCTCGAACGCTGAACCGAGGATGAGCCGAAATTACAGAAACTGGTTTTCCAAAATTTTTTTGGATCTGAAAATTTTATTTCTCTAAAATTTTTCCCTCCCGGACGTCTCCCCCTTTCTCTCAATTTTTCTCTCCCCAAAATCCTCCCTTTCAATTTTCTTCCCATCCTCCCCCCATTTTCCAAATAAAATCCGCTTTTATACTTTGGGAAAATGTGAAAAGGCTGACAGCCTGCCCAAAAAAATCAGAAGGCCATGCGCGCGCACAGCCTGCGTGCGGCGCGTTGGCCTGGACAAGAAAAGAGGGAGAGAGAGCCGTGCACGCCAAGGCAGGGGGCATGCAGGGATGCGAGGCGCGCGTGTAAGACACGAGCGCCGCAGGCCAGGCCTTGGCCCTCAAGCGTGGGCCGCGCGCTGGGCTTCCTTCTTTTTTTATTTCTCCTTTTTTTTTTTTTACTTGGGCTGGCTGCAATGGGCTTGGGTTTTTCTCTCTCTTTTTTTTTTCTTTTTTTTTTGTAATAAATACACATTTTTTTTATTTTATAAAAATAACATAAAATAAACACTTTTTTTTTTTCTTTTAACTCATCCATCCTCGGCTCAACATCTCAAAAATTCTAAATCAACATCCAGGTTTTTCATTATCGGGGGTGACCCTGTTGGGTCCAAAATGGGGTGTCTACACATATCCTTGAGAGAAATTCATCTATGTGAATTTATTTATCTACCTTTGAGAGGCATTGTAATTCTTGTAAACTTACTTGCAAAAACTTTGGGTGCAATTCCATATAACTAGTGCTAACAGTGATATTCCCTTGAATAAAAAACTATTGTGTAGGCATAATCCTAGATCAATAAGTGTAAACGATTAGACATAATTTTGGATTAATTAGTGGAAACTTCAAGTGGGTTTGCTTGAAGAAGTGGATGTAAGAGGCTTGTGGTCAAAGCTTTAAACTACTCTAAAATTGGTTAAGCATTTTTATCTCTCTAACTCTTTATTTTCTTTATATTTGTGCTATAATTGATTTATTTGTATAAGATGTTTGATTGTTCAATTATTGGGTCAAATTAGATCATTTATCATCTTTGATTGTATTAAAACTGATTTTGAGTGAAAAGTTTTCAAGTTAGAGAAAATTTTCAAAAATCCTATTCATCCCCCTCTAGGATTCTTTAGCCATTTATTGTATTTGGGTTTATCAGTTTCCTTAATATGTGACTCATATCAAGTATTCAGGTCACATGAAATGGGAGAAAATAAAGGTAGGGTAAATAATATTTGTCGTGTGTAGCATGGATGATAGATTTATCTAAAATTTTACATTGCAAGTTAAGCATAATGAGAATAATTGGAATCTTGTCATGCATGAATTATAGGTTTGTGTGATGCGCATGATAGACAGTAGTTGAAGCTTTCTACAAAAGGGGTACCAACATTTTACATTTTGCTAGATATAGATATGTAAGTCACACATGGTGGAGGTTAATTAAAATTTGTTCGCATGTGAATTATAAGTATATGCGATACGCATGGTTTGAGGTAATTGAAATTTGTTTGATGTTAGTTTAGATATGTGAGTCACGTCTAGGTGGGTAATTGAACTTTTTTTTATGCATAACTAAATATTTTTCAATAGGAATAATTGAAATTTGTCATATGTGGCATACACAGTTAGGTATGCAGACTTTATCAATATATGTGAAATCTTTAGTTGAATGAAAAATCACCCATGATTAGGTATGTATGATTAAATTTGGTTTGTTTGTTTTTTTTTTTTCCATACATATTTAATTATGTGCAAATACCATAAGAATTATCCAAAATTTTTTATTATTTATTGTATGATACAAAAGATATAACTCTCTATATATATATATATGTAAAACCCCAAAAACAATATGACAAATAACCTAAGGGTTCAACAATATATATGTATGTATGTATGTGTGAATTTAGGATAACATAATAACATATAAATCCCTTATTGAATTTTAGATTGGAGACTTCAGCACTGAGACTTCATAAAAGGGAACCCTCCTTGACCTAGACTGAGGGCAATGCCCCTTAAACCTTTGGTTGAGGACTACACTTATCGATGACTCCTGACCAATCCTACAAAGATGTCTTTTAGAATATAATCAAACTCTTCTCTCCAACAAATAGGTCATTGAGATGCATTGAAGAAAATTCGTATGAACTATAACAACCATCAAAAGCAACTTTAGACATTCATGCTTTCCTTGATGATGCCTTGCAACTGCAGAAAATGAACAATCATTTAATTTTTGGCCAAAGGACTTATTCCCACCCATAGTTTGAGGCAGGGATAAAGTGTCACTCCCAAGGTTTCAAAAACCCAATCTCTCATCCTTTGAAACATTTTTTATAATTTTTATATTAAAATGACTAAAATACCATTTTAGAAATAAAAAATTTATAAAATAATTTTTAAATAAAAATATTTTAAAAAATATAAAAACATTTTAAATTTTAAAAAATTTTAAAGCAGCCACCGCTGCCCACGTCGGCGACGATGGTTACTTTAAAATTTTTTTATATTTTATACTTTTATAAAATTTATTTTATTATTTTATAAAATTTTATCTTAAAATGACAAAAATATCCTTGAACTATTACTGTGTACTAATATATTTAATATTAAATTTGGTTAGAAGATGAAAAACTGAGTTTTTGAAACCTTGGGGGTGGCATTTTGTCCCCGCTCGCCTCAAATTCACTTATACATAACATATGGATAGTGTTTTTGCTATCTAAATTGATTCTATTTGTATTATGTTTATTTTTTGTCGGTGTAGATTGATGAACACTTCAGAATTTCTATGATTGAGCAACAAACATTAATTAAGTTAATACACTAAAAATCTTTAAAACAAACATAACATCAAAGCTGTATAGTTGTTATTGTCACACAACTGACATTACCTACAATTACAAAATAATTAAAAAGTCACTCTAAAATGTTTTGTGAACCTAAATGCATCAGAAATTAGAACCAAAATGAGGGCAGGAAAACAATATAGAAACCAAAGCAATCACTAAATTTTAAGGGCAAAAGGGAAAAAGTACAATTTACTTGTGGTTAGCATGCACTCAGAAATTGTGTAAATAGATGAAGCAGAATCACAGAACTTAAGTACATGTACAAGAAAACATCAACTAGTGTTTTCACATGCAGAATTTTGCAACACTCTTGCACAAAAATCCTACATTAATAAAATATAAATGAAATGTTGATATGTATGGACAATCTAAATCACTTGATATGAGAATGAATGAATGATAAGAGGTTATTAGCTAAATATTTAGTGAACTCTTAAAAGATTAAAACATATTTTGAAAAGATATCCGACTAAAACTAAGAAGATACAAATGACATAAGAACCAAATCTAGTAGACTGACAGACAGACATGTATGAGATTAGGAGAAAACCAAATTTAACAGTGGCTCGGGCTTAAGCAGGATCATAGTAGAAGACGACGAAGAACATGAGAAGAAGTGTCTACGTCTTCTCAATCATTTGGCAAGGACTGCATCCTTGTCCGTAAAATTGAAGCTGGGATTTTAATTATCCCAAGGGCGTTTAGCCTGCTTAGTTCATATAATTGACCATATGCAAACTCTAAATTCCGGAATCGTTCTGTTATCTTAAAAAACTGTGACTAGAACCAGATATATTTATCAAGATTGCAGTTCATCATGAAATTTTCTGCTCAGAGTCTTTTGTTTTTTCTCAAATATTTAATGATATATCATGTAAACCATTCATAATATGTGGGAATAAAGAGAAGCAGATATTCAATCCTCGTCCATTAAAAGTTGATAAGAATTGATGAAAAAGAAGATCAAAGTCTTTTACATTTATTCCATCAAAAGCGCATGGAAATGAACAAGAAAACACGACACTTGATTAACTTTTATTCAAAACATAAAAAACAAACTGCAGACATTAGAAAACACAAATTTCCTTGCTCCAGTTGAAGCTGATATTCCCTCCACCAATTGTCTCTACTTTGAAGCCCTGCGGATCTCCCATAAGATTGGCCTGCATCAAAAAGCAATAATAAGATATAATATTATAATTCAGGATATCTCAAAATCATGCATTAAATCCCATATGTTACTGCTCAATATACCTTATCATTCATCTCTCCAATCAAAATGTATAAAAGGCCAGCAACAATACTCGCGGCCAAGTCATTTAAATCCTTTAGATCGTAGGATTTGTAATTGATGGAGTCCATAATCGCCGTAGAGATTCTCGAAACATCGGAGTCCTCTGGTTTAAAGTCTTCAACTGCCTCACCATCGGAAACAAGTCGAGCAAGGCTTCTTTTGCCATTTCCCGCCATACTGAAGTTTCCAAGATTACCTTGATCAGTAAAACCTCTTCCATAAATAATCCCCGAATTGAGCAAACCAGCAGATTTGCACAATTCGGGCCTACGATTAGGCACGAATTTGTTGCTCGCTTGCAGTCCAATTCCGTATCTGATGTCATTAAGTGTGGCCATTTGGCTGCTTATGCGGAATATTTTGTTTCTCAGGCCATCATTAACTGTGTGAACAGCTTTTCTTTTCCTACGCGTAGAAAAAGGAAAGCAGTTTTTTGAGGGTTCTTCGAACGTCTGATTTTCAGCAATCTCATCCAGGATCTCCTCCACATCAGCAGCCAACACTTTGACGTCGGCCAGCCACACATACCAGTTGGACTGGAGCTTTTTCTCGTAAATCTTTTCGTCGATAACTTTGATAAAAGCCTCCAATATGCCCTTCCATTGATGTGTCTGTAAACCTGGGCCGTTTTGGAAAGAAACTGCAAGGAGCTTCAACTCATGGGACAAAATTTTCAGTCTCTTTACTAACGTACGCAGTGAAATAAGGAGCTTGTCTCGGTCCATGAATTTCGACAGCGTTGAGAACTATCACAGAAAAGAAATTTATGACACAAAGATATATGAAAATCATTCTTGTTGCATCAACAATTTGGGTATTGAACCGAGGACAAAGAATATATGTAATTATGCATGGCAGTCGTTAGAAGAAACAGTATTTGCAAACAGTATACGTACCTCAAGTCGAAGAGAAATGTAAACCAGGATTCATCGTGATCATTTTGTAAGTACCTCAATAGTAGAAAGCTTGTAAGAGTTTGAGTGTACGATTCAACATGAGGGTAGAGTATTTATAGGAGAAATTTGTGAATAAATTACAATTCAAGAAACAAGTTGTCATATATAGTAATATAATGATGAAAAATATGATTAAAGAATGACTGCACAGATTCCAAGTCTTCCCCAAAATGAAGGGTTAATGTTTTGGTTGACGTATGATAAAATAATAAAACCCTCGAGAAGTTTTGTCAAAAAGGACTGGAATCTAGTTAAGCATGTGGTGCTTAATTAATTTGATGAGCTTGTTTTAACCGACTCTCGAGAAAAAAAAACTAATCACCGTGTGGACTTTCCATCACATGAGCCAAGAATAAATAAGTGGCTAATCCTCTGATGAATAACCAAGAAAAAGTAAAGTTCATGAATCAGAACATGTTAGCTGCTAAGTTTATTAATATACAGTTTTGATGAAGTTTCATATATCTGTAGGAATCAAAACTCTGTAAAGAAAAAAGAAATTTGTTTTGTAATTCATGGTTGACTTTAACTATAAACACTCAAAAGTCACAACAAATACAACAAGACTTTCTCACCGACAACAAATAAATATAGGCAATGTAATACCACCTAGATAACACTTAAATGTAGATGTAGTATAATCGTGGTTGTTACGTTCAACGAGTCTTTGGTATCAAGATTCAGGCGAGATCAATGGTTGATATTACTCTTTAGAAATGTAATGTCGGTGAAGGAAACTCTTCATATTTTATCCGACTCTTGGTATTTGAAATCAAATATATAATTAAGCTATGTGAACTATGCTAACGTGATAGCATGTGAAACTATAGAAATATTAGTTTATAAATCTGCTCTTTAATTTAATAATAAGAGGCAATAACTTACATGAGACAATCTTACAACTTTATTTTGCATCAATGGTCGATGCAATGTTGAAGGTGAAACTGACCTTGGGATCAGGAAGTGTGACATAATCTCTAACTTATTTGTAATACTAGATATCCTGACTTTTCCATATTATGACTTTTTCATGTTAGGGTGTGATAAGTTCATCATAAGAGTGACCATATAATAAAATACATTTTAAAATAATCAGTCTCAAAATAATTCAACAAAGATTATGTCTTAGTAGTGTATATAAAAACAAAATATATCAAACATAAGGTGTTTGATGTATAAATACTTGTTATATAACTCTTTTGGTCTATTTGTGGCAAAAAACTTGATGAATAGAGCGCTATCGTATTCTCATAAGATGACACTTGTAATAATCCATATAAAACAGAGAGATCTAGAGGTCCTAATCTAAAGCTATATGCTTGTATAGTGTAGATAGGGTGGAAATATTAAGAATCCTTAAATGAATCTTAGAGAGAAAAGTGAAAAGAGAGAAACAACATTTATAAAATTAATGCACAAGTCGCCTATTTATGGATGATGGATATATGCAATTGTGCGTGTTAAGATGCATAATCGTGCACATTGATTCTCATAACGCACGATCGTGCATCTATTACTTATTTGACTTGTCATGATAACGTTACAATAAATATTTTCCATATAGCTAACAGTTAAATCGTCATACTCATGCATGACTATGCATAAAGCTCTCATAGGCTTAAGTGGTTAAACCAATCAAACATAACATTACTTGGTCACAACACACAAGCGTATATGCTACGACACACAATCATGCACTTGGCCAAATTCAGACTTTAACCTTCAACCTAATCCATATGAATTTGACATGTCAACTTTGACTTGATTCATACTTCCTACTTGAGTCAATAAACTCTTTACCTCTATATTCCAACGAACTCCCATTATGTGTGATTCATAAACTTTTATTGATCCAACATATTTGGAAATCATCATTGTCCTAGAAATAGACCACATGCAGACTCTAGCAAATCATCATAATCACTTGTTGAGAACTCTAAGCTTGATCAATCTGACAATTGAATACAATACAAATCTTTTTATCATATTGTATTTCTTGAGGTTAAGGTTATTAGGGTTGGTGCCTTATAGTCATATGTCTATTGTATAGTAGTTGTATTTATTTGTGTATTATTACAATTATATACATTTTTTAATATTAATAATACGAAATATTTCAAATATATTATTTTGTATAACATATATTATGTCTTTAATGTGATAGAATTAAGACAATAAATTCAAATGACTAATCATACTTGTTATACATCTCATTGGTAGCTATATAAAAATGGTCCGTAATTTCAATATCACTATAAACCTTAAACACGCGTGATGGTGCAACAATTGTCATAGTGTGCGTGTGTGAGAACCACTGCTATATATTACTGTCCACTACTAACGTTATTATTATTATATTAATCATGTTTAATAAATAACAAGAGTACCACAACACTTATTTGAAAACTGCATTCGACAAAAACAGGAAATATGATTATAAGTAGCCGTACTAAATAATAGTGATTGAATTATTGGTTGGAATGTAAACCTATAACATTTTAACGATAATATAATATTTTTATACCAACCATTTTTATAAATATCACTAACACTAAAAGAAAAAAAATCGTTTAGTATAGGTCAGAATTTGATACTAAACATATTTAGTATCAGATTAGCATCAGATTTTAATTGATACTAAATTATTTGATGCTAACTAAATTATAATCGAAATTGCAATCCAATACTATATTGGAATTGGATTACAATCGAATATAATCTAATTCTAAAAGTGTCTGATGCTAATTTGATTTTGAATTATATAGTAAGTTTGATGCTAATTGGTTTCTAACATAATTCAATGCTATTCCAGATCAAATTTAAGTCAATTCAATATTTTTTTGGTAATTAAGTCATTTCAATTTTGATGCTAACTATATTCGATTCAAATTTGATGTTATTTTTCAATTGTAAACCAATTCCATTCGAATTTTAATTCGGTACCATTAAATTAATTATTTTGTCACCTATATAATGTTGATCCAATCTATATTTCTCTTTGTGGCCAAATTCATATCACATTCAAATTCAATTTCACTTCTAATTCAACCATAACATTGTCAATTAAAATTATCAATATCATAAAAAAAGTGCTACAAAAAAAAACAAATTGTTTAAAAATATTAAAGTCATAATCTTTTACAATACATCAGATATTCAATCAACAAAAAAATCCAAATAATCTGTTATAATAACATTCAAATATCCAAATTTTTCATACACACAAATTTTCAATGAAAATGTCCAAATAATCTGTCGTAATTTTCATACATATAATTTATTACTTCCAATGATACCAACAGTCGAAATAACAGGTGCTAATGCAGTGCCTGATAACAGACATTGTCAGATTCATTAAAAGTAAATAAGGCTAATTAAGTGAAACCTTCAGGCATTTCCTGCACCAGCAGGGCCATCACTCAGTATTAGAAGGAGCAGATCCACTAAAACCAGAATTGGTTTGAAGAGGCCCTGAAACAAAAACAAGAAACCCATGCATGATTAGGCGAACAGTAGAGCTAAGAACCATAACTTAAAAAACAACAAAATAGAGTGTCAACAACACAAGCAAACTTAGAATTTATCAATAGCCAAAGAATCCATTTATGTCCAACATTTAAAATAAGCATTGTGAAGAATGGTTATTATGATTACATTGGCAATTATAGCAGGTAATTATAACAGATGCCACTAAAAGGCTTTTATGATGGTAATTATAATATCTTTACTCCAATGATTATTACAAATATTACTAAATTGATAGGAATGAAAAAATTGTGAGAATGTACACCTAAAAGCTTTGACTGCAATTATAACACTTTAATGCCGATGATTAAAATAAATATTGTCGAAAGTTTCATTTATTGGCAATTTTATTATCCTTGTCCCAACAATTAATAAAAATATCATTACATTGGTGGGAATAAGTAAACCTAAAACCTTTAACGGCAACTATAATATTTGTATTACGATAATTGAAATAAATACCTTTAAAACATTCTTATCTTTATTATAAATGTTATCAAATCATTTTATAAGTTATGATTTTTACTTCTTCCGAATTTTACCGGCAAAGAATTTTACCTGCATGAGGCTCAAGCACAGCAATCGGCGTCAAGTGCAGTGCAATTCTTTTCGTATTGAGTTTTTCCATTCGGCTACTTATCCCTATTACTCCGGAACTCAGACTATCAGCAAATGTTGTAGCACCACTTGTCTCGCCCGTGATAATCGGACTTCTAGCAATCCCATCCAGCATCCCTTCCACATCGCCGGCCAACGTCTTGACTTCATCCACCCATAATTTCACTTCAGTGTCCGACTGTAGCTCCTCCTGGTTCTCCCATTGAACCGTCTCAAAAATATCCAACATCTCTTTCCACTCACATACCTTTAGATATGTGCCCCTTTCAGCGATTACTTCAAGGCGTTTCATCTCAGGAGACTGCTTTTCCAGTCTCATCATTAATGTACGTAACATCGTGCTAAGGGAATCTCGATATATGGATACGACTGGGGATGAGACACTCCAAAACCCTGATGATATATATATACAATTTAATTAGATATTGAATCATAATAAGTTTTTCAGCACTTAAATAATTAAACCTCAAGAAAACATAAAGAAATTTAAATATTCAAAGTACTGGACAAAGAAGAAAGTTTGAGAGTCCTGTATGAGTGAACAAGAGAAAAATGAGAGGAGGAAAATTGTGCTAAGATTACAATTTTCATACCATCAAAAACAAGCTGTAAATCAGTATGTTACATCTATAAATTAATAATATGATTTGGTTAAAAAGCATAATTTATGTATTTAATGGGTGGGGAAGTATATTACAATCAAAAGTAGAGTGAGAAAATGTTCATCACTCTTTAATTAATATCACTAAAAAACTAAACCTACGTTTACTAAAATTAAAGAGTAACTTTGAAATAAATGGGGTATATTTAGAAGTTAAATAAATATTAAATTTAAATTCTCACTCAATTTTTAATTTTAAATCCATCAGTTGTTTATACCAATAAATATATTATTATCGACAATTATTATAAATGTTATCAAATCATTTTATAAGTTATCATTTTTACTTCTTCCGAATTTTACCGGCAAAGAATTTTACCTGCACAAGGCTTACACTCAACAGGCGCTATCAAACCCAGTGCAATTCTTTTCGTATTGAGTTTTTCCATTCGGCTACTTATCCCTATTACTCCGGAACTCAGACTATCAGCAAATGTTGTAGCACCACTTGTATTTGAACCTCCTACACAAGCAAGGATGAGACGCTTTATTAAATTTGTCTCGCCCGTGATAGTCGGACTTCTAGCAATCTCATCCAGCATCCCCTCCACATCGCCGGCCAACTTCTTGACTTCATCCACCCATAATTTCACTTCCGTGTCCGACTGTAGCTCCTCCTGCTTCTCCGATTGAATGATAGCCGTCCCAAAAATATCCAACATCTCTTTCCACAGGCATACCTTCAGATATATGCCCCTTCTAACAATTACTTCAAGGCGTTTCATCTCGAGGGACCGCTTTTCCAGTCTAATTATTAATGTACATAACATCCTGGTAAGGGAATTTCCATCCATGAATTTCCGAGGATAGACGACTGAGGATGAGACACTGCAAAAGCTTGATGATATATATATATACAATTTAATTAGATTTTGAAACATAATAGGTTTTTCAGCACTTCAAAATAATTAAAATCTATCAATCTAAACAACAAATTCTAAACCCAAGTCTAGCTAAAGAAGAACGGAAGGAAATATATAAGAAGATCGGAAGAGGAGGATGGGAGGGAAATCCAAAACTAGTAAGTAGCCTTAGGCTATGTACCCAACAAAAATATTAATAACAACAATACAAACCTAGTTTGCATAGGCATGTGAACGAGAAAATATTTTAAATACTTACCTTAACACACAGACATCAAAGCAGGGACTCTTCAAAAGATACTTATTCTACGTTAAGAATTGTTACCTCTGGACTTCTGATTATAGTCAGTTCACACCAAGAAGTTAATACTGGTCATTCATACTAGGAAATTGATCCAGTTAACAGCTGTATTTACAACATTTACACCTTAGAAAGAGAGAGAGAGAGAGAGAGAGAGAGAGAAACCCCGATCTACCCAGAAGCGTTAAAAACTGTATGTATATTTTATAATTTTATTTTTCGATGGGATAGTTTCATCTGACATAAAGATCTCCGACAACACAAACTGTCAATTCTCTCAATTTTAAGCATCATGTAAAGAGAGGAAAATACTCTTTACAGAGACAAAAATTCGCAATGATTAAGGAATTTACCCAACAATTCCACACATGGCTATCCTGTTTCGGAAGGGTACAGCTGAAAACGTACCTGTTGAAAGCAACGCCCCTCTCTTTCTCTCTAGAAATGTCTTGTCCTTCTCAGATCCAAAATTTTTCAACTGCCGCCTCGTGCAAATTGCAAGAAATTCTCTTGAACTTTCTCAAGGCAATATATATAAGGGACATAGGCTTCCAGTATGCGAGTGCAAAAAGTAAAGAGTTTGTAATGAGTATTGTGAGTGTGTGCTTAGTAGGCGTTGTGGGTTGAAAGTAAAGTTTGAGTAAGTGAGTGTTTTTTATTTGTGAATGTGTAGAGAAGTACTGTGATTTGTGACAAATTGTAATAAATTTAGTATCTCCCTCCCGTATATGACCATTCTATATCAACATGAATTTTATCTTTATACAGTAGTACTGAACAATTTGTTTCCATAATTTCAAAAACACATTGTATTTTTAGGTCACAACTCTAGCAAGTCTCACTGTTGAGATATGGAATAACGGTGCAATTGAAATAGTAGTGATAATGGAGGTTGTAAATTTGATTATCAGGATGAGAGAGAGAAGTGGGATAGATAGAAAATGAGAAAAACAAAAGAAAGAATAATGGGTAATATGGTAATTTTATTAAGTACAGTTACATTAGAATCTAATTTCTACTAATAAAGTTAGATTTTGAGTTAAAAAAAAATATAATTTATGTATTTAATGGATGGAGAAGGGTTTTACAATCTAAAATAGGGTGAGAAAATGCATATCACTCTTTAATTAATATCACTAAAAAATGAAACCTGCGCTAACTAAAATTATACAGTAATTTTGAAATTAAGGGTAATTTTGAAATAAATAGGGTATATTTAGAAGTTAAATTAATATTAAATTTAAATATTTAATGTTTAAATTTAAATTCTCACTCAAAAACGACAATTTTTAATTTCAAATCTATCATTTACTGGTAAAAATCATTAAATAAAAATACATATTTATTGACTAAAATCAATGATTAAATTTAATGGTCAACCGCTAAATTTAACTGGTCTAAAGAATATTTTTATTTTTTTGAATACAAAATTTTAAAAATTTTATGTTTGTGGGTCTTGATGGTCACAGGTCCATAGTTTACCTTGTCTAATTAGAGTTAGATTGACCGACTGGTAGTAAAAATTCTCAAATAACAAAAATAAATATAAAAAACAAGTAATACACCTAAATATTTATTGAAAAAAAATGTTGAATATAGTTTTATATATGTATTTTTAAAAAATATGATTTACAATTTGATTTGATTTGAGAACCAACAAAACTATAAATTGTTTTTCTAAAAATTATCAAACCAAATCAATCTGTTTTATAAATCAAATCAAATCAAATCATAATTTTTAAATAATTTAGTTTAATTTTATGTTTCAAATTAAATTATGCATGCTTATAATAAAAAATTGAACTTTAAGAAGTGAAGGAAGGCATCCGATTCAAAAAGAAAAAAAGGTGATCATTATTAAAATATCATGATAAAATTCGAATTCCACAAAGTTGTAAAATTATTTTTAAAAAACGAAAACTTTTTCTCTCCCACAAAGTCCGAAACGCAAGCAAAGCTCCCAGAATAAATGGTCACCGTCCACCGAAGTGCAGAGCATTGCGTGTGCTCCAGTGGCGGCCCAAAACAAACCCAAGAATGGAGGCCGACACAGCACACCAGTCTAACATGACAGGAGCAACCTTGACGTGAGAAGTGGTTTATTGCCTTCCTTTCCTTCTTTTCATTCATTGTCTTTCAACTTTCGAATACCCAATTGGCCAAACACCTTCTTCCGCCCAAGGTTTAACGAACATCCAAAAACTTTTAAAAGAGTAAATACTTATTTATTAATTATTTTTCATTCAAATTTATTAATTAAAATATACAATAATATTAATATAATATTATAACAATAATAAAAATTATATAAAATAAAATAAAATTTGAAAAAAAATGTTCACTTAGTTTGATTGTCACCAAATCTGACAATAAAAAATCTGGTAAAGATGATAAAAAATGATCGACATGCTTAAGACTAGTCATTTCTAGTCTTCATCGATGATTAAGGTCAAATCTTGTCCTTTTAACCATCGAAGTGATTAGATTCAACAGTCATTCAAACCAGATAGTTATTTTCAACCACCTGCTTAAGTTTACGATGGTGAAGACTATTGTTTAAATTTTTTTTTTATTTTTTATACTTTTTCATAATTTGAGTATTATTATATAAATATTATTTTATATTAAAATATATTTTAATATTATTTTAAATAATTATAGTTTAATTATTTTTTATTAAATACAAACTATTTGAAAGTGAATAATTTTTAATAAATTCAAACTATAATCAAAACCAAATCAAATTGTACTTTTTCAGTTTAATTTAGTTTGATTTGAAATTTTTTCAGAGAAAATTATTTTAAATAATCAAATTCAAAAAATAATATACAAATTTATTCACAATTTTTCCACCTTTACAAATGCAATCCAATCTTTGTGCACATCAAGGTTTGTGAGGTGCGGAAAATTTAAAATCATCGACTTTTTGTATTCCCAAATGTAAATAGGTACAAATAATACATGGACAATGCGTACAAAAAATTTTTTCTTGCAAACAATTTCGAATTCTGACAACAAATATTGCACATTCTCTACGATTGTCAATGAAATCGATCACCCAAAATGAAGATTAAGATTAGTACATTTATTCTAAATAGTTTAGGCTAGAGATTCATTTGAATATTTTGTTAATTTAGGATAATTTTAGTGTTTTAGAATTCAAATATTTTTTAATTTGAAATCGGTATATTTTGTGCATTTTGGTTGACTTTTTTAGTCTCACAAGTAATAGAGTTGTTGTACGGTATATTTCATATGTTTTGTTTAGGGAAATTTGAGCACATTGCACTTTGAGTTTCTTACGCGTGCTCGGTTTCATAGTACGCATATGGCGCCTGTTCTCTGTGACAGATACGTGTACAAGGAAAACGATAATTTTTTGGTAGTCTTCAGAATACAGGGGTGTCTTTTGTAGGTGTAATTTGTTTTTTTTTTTTGTTAAATTTTTGGGGGCAACGGGTTACATGTTAGTGCTCAAGGGACCTTATGGAAATTGGGCGTGTCTGTACACATGCTCTGTTAAATCTACGCGGGTTCATGCGTATAATAAGTGAAACAAGTGTACGAATCCCATACACAGTGGTGTGTATCCCATTAGCCCCCTAGATTCTAAAAACAATAACTACCCTAAGAACCCCTTTACTCTGAAAACTAGGCAAAAACCCCTTGTGCTCTCAGAACACATATTCTTGTAAGGGTACACATTTCGTCTGCATGTTACAAAACAAACACTCGTACAAATGTAATTTTTAAAAAATTTTTAGTTTTAATTGATTTACGAGGTTTTATAAAATTTTTCAATTAAAATCATTACTTCGAATGAGTTTTTCAAAATTTATACTTGTTAAAGATAAAAATATAATAATTTCGTTGTTGTTTACAGATAAGGGAATAAAGACAATGCATATGGTTGGACTTTGTTATATATCATATCTAGAAGACATGTAAGTTCACATCCAATATTAAATCTCTAACGATTATATTCTAAGACAGAAAAAGGGCGGCAGCGGGGTGGTTATACATATAAATTTCAATAAAGTTGAAAAAAATTTGTTAAGCAGATAAATTCAAGTGAGAATCTTGTTGATTTATTCACTAAAATCTTGTCCGCATTAATATTTAAGAAATTGATGTAAGAATTTGATATGTGACAGATCAGAATAATTCAATATGACATTTGAGAAATTGTTGATTTCTCATTAGAATTAGAAATATACATTAAGAAAGTTGTCCCTTTAAAGCCTATAAATATAGACTTTAGAGCTTATTTATATATTTGGCACATTTTATCATTTACATTTGTCACACGCTTCTATTTATTTCCAACACTAATGAAAGAGATGTTAAATTCTACTTAAATAAATGTGGCAATATATATTATCTGCAAGTTGTGTTTGACTCCATTTTTTCATATTAAATACTAACAATCATTTAGGCTGTTTGTTAAGTCTTTAGATAAAGCTTTCCTACCTCATATTCCATGAGCTGTTGTCTGCTGTGAAGGCGACAGAGTATGGAATACAATGGATGCCCTCCTCGTATGGCCAAAAGACTTGTTTCCACCGATAGTTTGGTCCCAAGATAGATTTCTATCCTTTAACATTTAAAAACTCAAAATCTCACTCATTAATCAAAATCAACAGTTCAATTTAACTGTCAATAGTAAAAACTTTAACAGTTAAGAGGTAATTTTATCATTTTAGAATTAAAATTTATAAAATTATAAAATAATATTTAAATATATATATAAATATACTAAAAATTTTAAAAAAATTTATAAAATTTTGAAAAAATATTTAAAATTTAAAAAATAAAACCTAGCAATTACCGCTAATAGAATCAGGTGGCCAAAACGGCCACCTGGTTGGCCTCCCTATTCGACAGAGGTGACTAGATCTGGTTGCCTCCTGTTTTGGTGGAGGCAGTTAGATCTAGCCACCTTCGCTAGAAAAAACAGTCGAAAATGGTTGAAACTGGTCGGTCTTGACTTTAATGATTGTTTTCGATCATGGTTTCTCGTGGAGGTAGCCAAATTTGGCCGCCTTCGCCAAAACAGGAGGTGACTTGATCTGACTGTCTCCGTCGAATAGGGAGGCCCTGAAACCAGATGTCTAAAACGGTCACCTAATTCTATTGGTTACAGCCATAGCCACTAATACGACGACGGTGAGTGGGTTTTTTTTTTTTTAAAATTTAAATATTTTTTTCAAGAGCACTACTCGTATCCCCAAATTTTATAAATTAATATATTATATATTTTAATAATTTTTAAAATTTAGTACTTTATGCAAGATATACTAATACAGTGATAATTAAAACTTGAAAAAACTCTAGTGTGTCTACCATTATATAATATAAATACAAATAAAATAATTTAGAAAAAGCATTAGAATGAGACATAAGTTTTTTTTTAATGTAGTTTAGTTTGATGATGAGAATACTTATGTCCACAATATAATGATTAGTTAATTTTTTATATTGTATGAAATACAAAATGACAATTTATCTCTAATGTTTACTCAATTTTGTCTTTGTTAAACCATGATCACTTCTTTCAAACAATCTTTCATATTTATATAATTAATCGAGAAAAAATTACTTTTAAATTAAGATAATTAGGGGTTCTTGGTCCTAAGCTTTTATTTCAGTTGACCTAAAAGGGTAAAATCAATGGTATCAAAAATATCTTGATTAGGAAGGTAAGAGATATTTTCTTCTTGATATTATGGATACAAAATAGGAGAACACCTTTAAAAGATTCTTGATAGTTTTCTCTTTTATCAATTGCCTAATTGTTGCCTTGAGTTGAAGGGTTTACATGTTTTGGTTGTTAGATATCAAATAGAAAATAACTAGAATGCTCCCTAGCCATTGGCTGATGTTTGGTCGCTTGTCTTGAGGATTCAAACTCATGCAGAGGCATGTCTCGAATAAAAAGTCTACAGATTGGAACATACAGTATAATAGAAGTGATATTTAAGACACTCTTAGATTTAGAAACATATTTTTAATTCGTATTTCAGTTATGGTTTTCCTCCACATGCTTACCGCATATTCAATTCCTTTGCCGAAGTGATGAGCTTCCCAGTTGCTCTGCATCTGCAATATTAGAACTTGTCCCCACTCTGCCAAATGGCTAAACCAACTGCCCCAGATTTCAACTGATCCCTTACAGCACCATTACTACTTAAGACTCTCAATAAACCGCTGCCAAAATTAGAGGAAAAACAAACTTCATATAGACACAAGTTAAGCTGGAGCTAGTGCTTTGTAATGCCGATGCCCCACTGGCAGCTGGAGATTTAACATTCTGACACTTGAGATCAAACCGAGATTATTCTTCATAGATGAATTTGTGATCTATCTCAACACAAGGAATGTCAGCTATCTTAGACCACTCTTTTCCTTTTTCCATCTTACACTGTTTTTCCAGCATACAACAACCAAAGATACGTAGTCGTAAGAGCGAAGATGGCAAACCCTCCTCTGGAAGGGATTTGAGATATGGGCAGTCTCCTATCATCAAATGTTCAAGCGCTGTGAGGCTTCGGAAAGCTTGGGAAGATAGGTGTTTCAGTTCAGGGAATTTTTGAATTTCCAGCATAGTTAAAGAAGTGGGCAGTAGCAGTTTCTCTGGCGGAAAAGACACTGCATCTGAGCATCCAAGAATGGATAGATGTTTAAGACATCTCAGCCTGGGCAACCCCCACTCAAGAAGTGATGATTCACGGATATTCTGATCCTCAATTGAGAGAGATGTTAGGTTTACTGGAAAACCTTCTGCTGGAAATGATGAGATACTTGGACATTCGTGAACTGTTAACTCCTGAAGAGAGGTGAGCCTGTCTATGCTGCTGTGTAAGGTTTCAAGTTTCACACACTTACAGATTGAAACGTTGGAAATGGAGGTGGGAAGCCCTCCTTGTGGGAGGCCAACAAGACTCGGACAATCATTTATATCAATCCCATGAAGGCCGCCAAGATTGAGTAAACCATCAGGTAAGGATTGGATTTTTTCGCAATTTGACAGGCGAATAAAACGAAGAGACTGGTTATTATGGAACCTTCCTGCCATTGACTCCAGCTTTGAGCACCAGTCAATTAGCAGGTACTCCAGTGTCTCAGGAAACGTGTCCGTTACTAAGCTCGTGAGTTCTGAGCATTTCCCAATCTGAAGATGCTTGACTGTTGCAGGTAACTCACCTCTTGCCGACAATGCTGTGAGCTTCGCAAGATCACAAATCTCAAGGAATCTGAGTTCTGAAAATGATTCCTTTTCCAATGATAAGCTTACGAGAGCTGTGCAGTTGGAGATGGACAAATATTCGAGTTTAGATTCATAACTCACTGAAGAAGAAGGCCCCCATCCACCATCGAACAGAGATTGCAGATTCTCACAATTCAATACTGAAAACCTTTTCAGTGATGAAGGCAACTGGTCTATTGCAATTGATGTTAGAAAATCACAACCTTTAATTTCTAAGTATTCAAGATGAGAAAAAGTCTTCAGGCCTTCACGCAAGGATGTTAACACCTTGCAATTATGAATACATAGCTCTTCCAGGGAGGTGAGGATAGATGGCTCTCGTCTTAACCAATTTCCAAACACAGAAAAATCTGAAAGAGTCATAGACTTCAGTGATTTAGAATCAGTTAGACTATTGGAAGCCATCTTTTTGCATCCATCTATTTCTAATTTGCACAGCCTCGAGACGCTTGACAAAGAAACCACCAGCTGTCCGCAATTAAAAACCACAAGTTTCTCTAATGACTGAAGATGATTAAGTGGTGCTCCAGAGAGTTTGGGGCAATGTTTTATTGAAAGCTTTTGAAGACGAGGGAATCTTTCAACAGGATCATCTTCGTAAATAGGATTCCAGTGCTCCCATTCTGCCAAACCCTCAAAATGAAGATTAACCAATGACTGAAAGCAACCCTCCCCATATAGCTCAGAACCAATCCTTTTTATTCCACTCATGTTTTTTATGGTGAGTTCTTCTAGCAATTTAAATAACCACAGTGGAGGCAAAGAAGTGCAATTTTTACAATTCTCCAACCTCAGGACTCTTAGTACCATTGGTTTAGAGTGTGAGGGACTCCCAAGCCAAGGTGGAAATTTTGTGCCACCATAACATTTGATAGTGAGTTCTTCCAATTTCTCATGAGGTTGCAGCCAGTCAAGTACCTTTTCTTCTTCTGCAATATCCCGTGGATGATCAAGTTGCAGACTCCATTCTAACACCAGAACCTTTAGGTGATGCATATCTCTCAATATGAATGTTGTTGGATCCTGTGAATTCTCTAGGTTTGAGACACAAAGCTTTTCATGAAGATCCTTTAAACACTTCAAATCTTCTAAACCAGATCCATTATCTTTCCCCACAATAAAATTTGATAGTGTTTGCAGGCAAGTCAAATCTTTCATTCCTAAAGGCATCTCTCTCATTAAATTTGCACCTGATATATCAAGATGACGTAGATTGATCAAGTACTTCATCTTGGAAGGTAGCTTCATGAGATTATAACAATATGCTAGTAACAAAATCTGCAAGTTGTACAACGAGCATGTTGATTCAGGTAAAATTCTAATCTTGGTTTGAGAAAGATTGAGGTATCTTAAATGTATCAAGCCTCCGATTGACTTAGGTAACTTAGTGATATAGTATGTTGTTAAAGATAGCACTCTCAATTTTTTTAGCTTCAGCATCAAATCATAAGGAAACAAGGAAGTTATGTAACGAGTACTATCTTCATAAAGCCGCATCGGCAAGAATGTCCTTAGGTGCTTACCTTTACGGAGGACTTCAAATTTCTTTCTGTCATCATAAATACCACAAACATAAGAAGAGTGGCGAATTCCCGATATATTCTCAGTCACCAATTCATCTCTCAACCTGAAAAAAGTTTTTCCAGAAACTTGTTGTGCTAGATCGTTGACGAGATCGTGCATTACAAATTTGGAGCCATCCCTTCTTGATTGTTGAAAAAATGATCTTGACAGTAATTCCCGAAAGTACATACCACCTTCTTCTTCTGGTGGCTTATTGTCAGATGGTTGAATAAGACCTTCTGACATCCATAAGAAGACAAGTTGCTTCTCGACAAACTCATAGTTTTTAGGAAAAATAGCACAATAGCCAAAGCATCTTTTTAAAACTGAAGGAAGATAGTAGTAGCTTAGTTTTAATACCGAGAGAATTTTGTCACCTTCATCAAATGCGTTCCAGTTTTTGCTTAATATATCTTCCCATTCATCATCTCTTTGCTTGGAGAAGAGAAGACCACCAAGAATGCTTGCAGCCCAGGGCAAGCCTCCGCACTTTGCAATAACTTTCTCACGGATCCACTTCAAATTTGAAACTGCACCAATGTCTCTAATCTGGAAAGCATGCTTAGTGAATATGGACCAACAATCATCATCTGACAGGGGCTTTAAACTGTAACTTTTAGTGGATCCAGTCATTGTTGACACAACTTCGAGGTCACGTGTAGTCACAATTATCCTGCTCCCTGGTGCTCCAACTGCAAAGGCAGATTTCAGGTACTTCCACTTGCCATAGTCCTTGTTCCATACGTTATCCAAAATAAGCAAGAATCTTTTTCCAGCAAGTTCATCTTTCAGCTTGCCGTGAACTCTGTCCAACGTCTCTACATTGCAGGACTGGGAAGTTATCGACTCGAGAATGGCCTTGGAGATTCTCATAACATCAAAATCATGAGAGATGCGGACCCAAGCTCTTGGATTAAAAACTTTTACAGCTTCATCATTGTACACCTCCCAAGCCAGTGTGGTTTTGCCGATTCCTCCCATGCCGACAATTGGTATTATGTGAAACTTGTTATCACTTGGTTCATCCTTCAACACCATTTCAAGTGTTTGGGCTTTATCATCATCCCTCCCATAGATAACAGGTTCGATCAACACCCACGTATTTGTATTTGTAGGTGCTGGATATGAAGCAACCAATGGTTCTCCAAAATACGCTCTGATTGAAGCGAGAGAACCTATTGTTTTATGGAGATCTTCCAACCGGCTACTGATATCTTCTATCTTGGATCTCATACTGGCATTGAACTTGATAGTGTGAGGAGTCAAACCAGTTAAAAAATCCGGGATGCGATTTTGTACCCTGCTAATGCGAGGATGACGTTCAGCCATTAATTTACGCCCTAAAGCATCAGTGGCCAACTCATCCAGTATGTCCTCCATGTCATAAACCAAGTCTCGGAGATCTTCCAACCACCTTTCAGAAGCAGAGTCCTTGGGATGAAGCTCCTCTAAGCCACTGAGCACTGCCTCAATCCTTCGAAAATTGCTCTCCAATTCTTTCAGCTTTGACTTGATCCCCTTCTGTGTAACATACCGCAGCAACTCCGGGGATGTCAATATCTTAAACAACGCCGAAATCAAAGCGGACAGAAAGTGCTCCCCGATAGACATGGTTTCAGTCGTCTGGAAAGGATGATGGTGGTGGTGTAAATAACAAAATTATATAATTGTATTGATACAAAATTATTATTCATTCTACTCCTCCAAAATGGATTTCTAACTTCTCTAAATCTGAATTGGACACAAATACAATGAATATAAAGCAACAAATCAATTACAAAAGATAAAAGTTTATGCAAGCACTTGTGATCTACATACCTCAACGCCCACAGTCGATCAAGTTTGAGAGAGTTTGGGAGAAATTTGGGAAAGTATTTGTGATAAAATAAGGAATTTAATATATTAGACATTATATTTTTATTGTAATAAAGAAACTTGGGTATGAGGCAACTACAACATTCTTACTTAATATTCCTTTTCCTGTTTCCATGTCGACTGAATCAACTGCCGATGGAAGCAACAACTAAATATAATCAATTTAATCATATTTTTCAGTCGTGACCATTTATGATGAGTTATATAGATATTTAATACGTGATATAATTCATTATAAAATTGTATGAATATACCACTTACCCTTAGAGTTGAGATGTCAAAGTTGAATCCAATACAAATGTGTTTTTTTATATAATGTGTATGTACAAGACTATTCATATCAAGTGCAATAAACCGATTTGGTCATATAGTATTCATATGTGAAAATGGTGATAGTCAACATGAGATTTGTTGAATCTAAGGGCTCAAACGAATATCAATAAATATCGAAAAGTCATATAAAGATTATCTGTGATAACATGTTCTAAATATATTGATCGACGATTTGACATATGATTGAAGTTAGGGTTTCAAGATACCATGAGTCTGTCTTTGATTAGAATTCGACTGATGTATTAAATTTTAAACCCTAACTTCCTAACAAGAAAACACTATCTCTAATTTTATCTAAGCTATTGAATGTGAATTGAAAATAAGGCTAAAACTAAAATAACAACTGAAAACAAATAATTAATAAATGCGTCTAAGTAAATCAGATGACAATATACAAGATGATGCTGAGACTTTAGGTTTACTAATTCACTTTACGGTAGGTTTTTCATACTACTGAATATATTGTGTATTTACTTGACAATGAAACTCCCTAATTTGATCAATATTCTTTCTCAAATAATATTAATTCTATTTCACAATATAATAATATAAATATCTCTATATAAGTTTAATTAGATGAAAATACATTAAGTTCTATGGAATTCACTAGCTTTCAATACAAGTTTATTGTGTCTATAATTGTTATATGTATTACTAAATATATCTCTATACTTGATTAATCTATGATTTGCATTCTTATAGCTTTTATGTGATATCACTTTGTTATAGGTTTGTGGTCTGTTATAAGGTCTATAGAGTCATCACCCAAGCGTTGTCTCCAAAAAATACACGTTGGTGAGGATGAAGGATTTATAGATCTCTTATAAAAGACTCAATCATTCCTCATTTGTCCAATCAGTTGGGTTTGGACAGTCAAGTATGACAATGGAAAGATGTTAGACACCTATATTGCCCCCTCTGAAGACCAACTTCTATTATGGTTTGTTCGTTAAACAGATTACCAAATTTAATTAAGTTTTATTTTTTATCATGTGATACTATTTTTATTTATCCAATCACGAAAATAAACAACATCCATGACATAAGATAAAAAATAAAAAATAATAAAAAATAAAGAAAATAAAAATTGTATCCCCGTTTTCATATATCTCTATGCATTTTGTCTAACCCTAAATAAATTTAAAATAAATAAATAAAATAAATCCTATAAAATAAATTTGTTAATACAAATTATGTTTATAAGATAATAGTATAAATAAAAATAAGAAATTGGACTCTAGTCCAAGTCAAAGCAACCCAGCCAAAAGATGAATTTTGGTTCCTTTCTTTTTTTATTTTTTCGATTTTTTTTTCAAGTTCTTCTTTTTGTTCTTTTCTTTGTTTCTGGAAAAATCCTCTCCTCCTTTTTTCATAAGGAGCATGACGACCCCTTTTTTATCGTGACCGTCCTCCCTATGCCCGGCTAAATAAAGGAATACATTTTTCCTTGATCGAGGGAATTAATTCCCCAATGCTGACTTTCCTACAACTTCCAAAATAGAGGCAGAAGAAAGCAGCTGGCAGCGGGCAGGAAGGAAAACTAAATAAAAGCATGCAGCAAGGAAGGCAAGGACGCGGGCGGGAAACGAAGGAAATTAGGAAAAGAAAGCTTGGATTGTGAAAACTGGCCCCACAGGAAAGATAATGGGGAAGAGAAAAAAGGAAAGAAAGAAAGAATAAAAAAATAAAAAAATAAAGAAAGAAGGGTGGAACATATTAATATTATAATTAATATTAATATTAACCCACACATATAAAATAATTTTACATGAAACATCGATTCCTAAAACTGAAAAAGAAAGATCGATTCTTAAAAATGAAAAGGAAAGATGTTTAGTAGATTGTGCAACAACGCACTTGATTATTACAAAAATAAGAAACATTCTTCAACTTTAACTTTAATTGAAACAGAAGTCAATACCTTTTTAAGATTAATAAATATGATTGAAGAATTCAAAAATTAGTGGGAGATAAAAATGTTTTACTAAAAAAATCTTTATAAATGTCACTAAAAGGTGATTACAATGGCAATTATAGTATCATTATATAAGTAATTATAACAAATGACACTAAAAGATTCTTATAATGGTAATTATAACATTCTTACTTCGGCAATTATTACAAATGCCACTAAATTGCTAAGAACGAAAAATTGGCAAAAAATGGAAACTTCAAAGATTTCACTACAAGTATAACATTTTAATACCGATAATTATAATAAATGTCACTAAAAGTTTCATATACCCGTAATTTTAGTGTCCTTATTCCAACAATTAATAAGAATGTCATTACATTGATGAGAATAAGCAAACCTAAAACATTTAAACAGCAATTATAATAAATATCCTTAAAACATTTTTATAGCAATAAATGTAGTATTATTATTCCAATAACTACTGTATATAATACCATTATATTGATAATTATCAGAAATGTCTCTAAATCATAATTTATTGCAGCAATTTTTAAAAATGCCTCTATAAGTTTTGTTTTTTTTTTTTATAACAGCATTTGTGTCTTAGCGAGCAGAACAGGCCCAATGTATAGGATCCGCTGTCAAGTGCAGTGCAGCTCTTTTCGTATTGAGTTTTTCCATTCGGCTACTTGTCTCTATTACTCTGGAATTCAGACTATTGATAAATGTTGTAGCACCGCTTGTATTTGAACGACTTAAACAAGCAGGGATGAGACGCTCTATTAAATTTTTCTTGCCCGTGATAGTAGTCGGACTTTTAGCAATCTCATCCAGCATCCCCTCCACATCGCCAGCCAACTGCTTCACTTCACCCAGCCATAATTTCACTTCCGTGTCCAACTGTAGCTTCTCCTGGTTCCTGTAATTATCGACAACCATCTGTAAAATATTCAACGTTTCTTTCCAATGATATACCCTTAGATATATGCCCTTTTTAACATTTAATTCAAGGCGTTTCATCTCAGGGGACCGCTCTTCCAGTCTCTCCATTAATGTACCTAAAAACGTGCTAAGGGAATCTCGATCCATGAAGTTCCAAGGGTAGACAACTGAGGATGAGACACTGCAAAAGCTTGATGATATATATATGCAATTTAATTAGATTTTGAATCATAATAGGTTTTTCAGCACTTAAAAATAATTAAAATCTATCAATCTAAACAACAAATTCGAAACCCAAATCTAACTAAAAATGAGCGGAAGCAAATATATAAGAAGATCGGAAGAGGAGGATGGCAGGGAAATCCAAAGCCAATAATTAGGCTTAGGTTCGTTTGCATAGGCATGCAAATAAGAAAATATTTTAAATACTTAACACATAGACATCAAAGCAGGGACTCTTCAAAGAAATACTTACCCAACAAAATATTAGTTGAGATTCTGATAAATCAAACCTAAAAGACAAAAACAAATTTAAACATTCAAACTACCTGGGCAAAGAAGAAAGTTGGAGAGTCGTGTCTGAGTGAATAAGAGAAAAAAGAGAGGAGAAAAACTGTGACGAGATTACAATTTTATGTATCATGAAACAGGCAGCATGTCAGTATTTTACATTTATAATTTGCTAATGTAATTTGACTACAATTAAGAATTACTACTGTATGGACTTATTCTATATTAAGAATATGACTGGTCCTCCCATAGAAATGGTCATTCACACTAGGAGACCTATCCAGTTAGCTACTCCATTTACAATATTTAGACCTTGAAAACAAATCAGATTAAGAGAGAGAGAGAGAGAGAGAGAGAAACTTTTTATTCTATATTAAGAATTAAAACCCCTCACACCAACATGTTAATATGACTGGTTCTCCCATAGAAATGGTCATTCACACTATGAGACCGATCCAGTTAGCTACTGCATTTGGAACTTGAAAGCAAATCAGATTGAGAGAGAGAGAGAGAGAGAGAGAGAGAGAAACTTTTTAGATAAACCCTGACCTATGCAGAAGTGTTAAAAATTGTATGTATGTATATATTATAATTTTGTTTTTAGATGGGATAGTTTCATCTGACATAAGGATCTCTGACAACGCAAACTCTCAATTCTCTCAATGTTAAGCATCATGTAAATAGAGGAAAAACAGAATTTATAGAGACAAAAATTCTCAATGATTAAGGAATTTACCCAAAGCTTCTACACATGGCCATCCTGTTTCAGTAGGGTACAGCTGAAACATACCTGGAAGTGTAGCATCCACCAGCATTAGCTCCTGCAGCATTTCCTTACACCAGATATCCTAAGATTTTCATCCTAAAGAGTGACAATTTTGGTAGGCATATATCTTAGCCAAAGATAAAACAGCCACTGATACAAAGGGAATATTAGGACTCAATTATTTACAAAGCGAATACAAAGTAAGACTAAGTACCATCCTATATAAATGAAATTGTTCAATTACTAAAAAAGAAGCTACAAGCTCGATCTTGAATGAATATCAGCGTCCTCGTCAGGTGAAGCTGTTAGCCAAGATAGAGAATTTAAGAATAGTAATTTTAGATCAAAATGATTTTTTTTTTTCAGTATATAGTGATTTTAGATCCTTTATGTGGTGGGTATATTTTAGATAATGTGGTGGGTATATTTTAGACAATATGGTGCTGAAAGCACTGCCTCTCTTCCTCCAGAAACTCCAGATTTTCTCAAATTGCAAGTTGCCTCCCACCACTAAAGTTGCGGCTAATTGCATTTAGAATCGAATAAACATTAGATAATATATGATGCTAATTTATTCGATGAAAAAAAAAATTAGCATCAGATTTTGGACAATTCTAATTACCATCAGAAAATTCCGATGTTAATTTATTTTATTAATTTTTGACGCTAAGCCAATTATATTCCAATTCTAATATCCGATTCAAATCCGATACTATTTTAATTAAAAAAATATTTATTAATTTCTGATGCTAAATTTTCCAATACTAATCCGATACAAGTTATATCATAAGCTAATCCTATGCTAATTGAATCCATATCACATCCAATACCAGATTTATAATAAATAAATTTCAATTACCTCATAAATAAGAGTTTATAACAAATTCTTTTGACAAACTCCAATGATACAAGAGAAATTTTATTAATTGAAAAACAAATTACACCTAGACAAAGAGGGAACTACTGAGTCTTGTCTCTCAAATAAGATTAAATACAATTTAAAAAAAAAAATTATGCATGAATTACAAAGAATAAATTACAAAGAACAAAGATAAAAACAAGTAGCCCCACCATTAATGTTGGTAAAGAATATTTATATACAATCACATGAATGTAAAAGATGTATCAACATCCTAACTCATAGCTGATTCTTACTATCTTTCGAATAGGATCAAATATATAATTAGGAAAAAAAAAAGAAGAAGAAGAAGATTATGCATCAATTACAAAGAATAAATTACAAAGAACTATATGTCTAGATAACATTTACCAGGAAAGGTGAAGTACTTTGCAGCCCAACCAGAGTATTTATAAACAAAAACCCAACATAAGCCAATTGATTTAAAATGATGCTATAATAGGCCTGAAAAAGGAAAAAAAAAGGAAAGCTACAGTGTGAAGACCATCAACTGCTTTTAATCACATTGATGTCCAGCAAGTGTTGCATAAGAAGCCAAATATGTTAATTGTCTTTCCATATTGTCCATAAATTACAGAAACTAAGATTTGGAGCATATGAGATGAGTATTTCAGCAGGTGTAAAAAAAAAGCTGTATAGCAGCTCCAATTCCAGATATAGCTTCACCAAAGGTTCAACATAAATGAAATAAGTTTAGCTTTTTCCATCCTAGAACAAAGCAACTTCATTTTCTCTAATTGTAAAATTATTGTCAACAATCTATTACCTGCAAATCATAATTTTAATTCAATTAAAATCAACAAAAAAATTTTCCTAAGTTCACGAGCGAAGGTACCTCCAAGCATTATGTATCTTTCAGTTTTTACACATTTTATTGATTTGTTAGAGTAGTAGTTAACAAATTAAGCCAATCAATACTTTTCTTACAACATAAAAACAGAATAGCATCATCAGTAATGCAAAAAATTCTTGATTTCACAGCATGAATGTCATTTCATGTGAACAAATGTTATTAATATTAAAAGAAAACAATGCTCACCTACGCAGACAAGTCATCTTTTTGCTATCCAAATCAAATATCCAATTAGCCAACACCCTATAATCCATACAAATTGCCCTATTATGCTAGATTTAGTTAGTATCAGAACCAAACCTGATGTCCAGACCAATCAAAAGGACCAAGCTGTCAATCATGCAGTATACAGACGAATTTTAAACTGCTTACTAATCAGTGAAAGCCATCACCAAATTTCCTTACTTCATTTTGAAGTTGACCAAAATCATAATAGCAACTTATGTTACCACATAAATCATAGCATAAATAATTAAAAAAATTGCACAACTTGATAATAGAAATTAAAAGTCACATATACACACGCATCAACTAAGAACACCCAATTCGAGGCAAACTGAAATAAATTTTGAGAATAAGAGATCAAAAAACAAAATTTCTTTTCTCACAGCAATGGCTCCATAATTTTGGAAAAAAATAATATGGATCTCCGTGAGATATAAAGCATAAAGCAGATGAGAAAATGCAAAAAACTAACAAGGTGGAGATGATGAAAACGCACATAGCTTAACATGTGGAACTAACCACGAATCCATGTAATTGCCTCCCTGAATCCAACAAAAAACCATCTGAGCAGGGGTTAAGAAACACACAAAAAGTAATCGAATTCGGCTCCCCACTGGCTCGTCAAGCTGTGAATGCATTCCAAAAGCATTTCAGCAAACATTTTCATAGCTTCCTCTCTAAAGCCCATATTTGATTTCATATCAAAAGCACTACAACCCCACAAAAGACATCACTTAACCATAGAAAATAAATCAATAAGTTCAATCATTGAGAAAAATCATTAATTTTATAAATCAACCAAAACTAAAGCAGCTACCTCCATTGACCTAATCAAAAATTAAACCCAATTAAAAAAAAATCAATACCATAAATGCCAGAGAGAAGACTGTCATCTGAAGAAGTTCGTGAGGAAGAGGAAGGAGGTGAAATGCTGATGAAGACTAACCATCCTCCCACGCGACAGTTTTGCAACGAAGTTCAACTCGACGCTTCCTGTTTGCCATGTGTTTCGTGCTTATGATTCGCTTGAGGGAAGACATGAAGTATTGATGACAGAACCTGGCGTTTGATGTGTATAACAATGTGGAAACGTTAAGGAGAGGAAGCTAGCATCGCCGGCAGAGGGACGAAATTGAGGAGGTGTGACAAATTGGGGATTTTGGGGGTAGAAAGCTTGTTTTTTCTACGACAAGATGGGACTCGATTTTAATCGGGTGCTAATTAGGATCGAAAACATCATATTATCAGCATCAAAACTAATCTGATTTTAATCCGCTATTAATTAAAATGGAATGTTAATCTAATTTTAATTAAAATCGAATCATAAAAATAAAATAATTTAAATTTTAGAATCAAAACTAATTCAATCCAATTTTAATTAATATCGAATTGCAATTACCGAATCTAACTCATATCAGTCTATTTATCCCAGCCAGGGGTTGTTCCAGAGAGAATTCCTACGGCATCAACAGACATGGAAAAAGAGCAAGCCAAGACTTCCACAAGAAAGCTGGACTTGGTGGGTAAAACCTCCCTTGCCGCTACTACCAGAGGCCTATTGTCCACGAAGGCTAACTGAATCAAAGAGGACGCGAAATTCCTTTTTTAAAAATGTCTGGCTCAGTTTGAGCCCGGGCCAATTGACAAAAGGTTAATCGACGAAATGGCGGATCCTGCTTGAGAAGCAATAACTTGCAGAATAGGCTCTCCGCCGATCCAACTTGGGATCCTATCTCAACTTTACCTTAACCTCCCACCTTCCCTTTTCGCTTCGTATACTCCTCTTTCTTTCAAAGGAATATTCCTTTTCGACGGATTCTCCTGTGGTATCTACTGCTTCAGATTCATCGAATTCCCTTCCCGACCCAACCACCTTTGGAAAAAGAATCACAAAAATAAAATAATTAAAATTTAGTATGGAAACTAATTTGATTATAATATGATGCTAATTAGAATCACATCTGATTCTAATTGACATTGAATTAGAATTATATTATGAAAAGAAAATAATTAAAATTTAGCACCGAAACTAATTCAATTCAAATTTGATACTAATTAGAATCAAATGATAATCTGATTCTAATTAACATCATATTAAAATCGAAAGAGAAAATATACAATGTTAATTAGTATTGGATTAAAATCGAAACATAATCCGATACTAATTAGCATTAAAATTTAGTTGTTGCTAATTTGTTCAATTCAAATTCAATATTAATCTGATATTCATATTTTTTTTATTCAAATTTAAATTTATTTAATATTGAATTCAGTTCAATGCTATAATATTAATGTTAAAAACAATTTTTGTAACTTGCACCCAACTTTTTCAAGAAGCTCGAAGAAGCATTTAAGTTGGTTAATTAATAGACATTAACACTTATACATAGAGGTGAATTCTAACCATTTGAGTGTGCAAAAACAAATAACGAAAAAAAAAATGTTATATCTTCTGAGTTGTAGGTGTGCTTGGCAAAGCTCCGAAAAAAGTGTATTTTGTGTGTAGATAAATACTTTAAGAGTGTAGGTGTGGTTTGGTGTTGGTTTTGTAATTATTGAATACTAATAAAATTATTGAGACCACTTTTGTTCAACAAGTGGTATCAAAGCAAATAGTTAGAGACTACGATCGTAAAGGTTTTAAAAATAAGTAGGATCATAATCGTAAAAGTTTTGAAGACAGTCAAAGACCGTAACAAGCAAATCAAGAGATTGGGTGTGCCAAAAAAAATAAATAAATAAGCATGTTCATAAAACAATTTGATTTTGGTTAATAAAAAATAATTCAAAATTTTAGTTATGACTTGGGTGGCTTTCAAACTAGATTTAACATTTTCAATAAACATTTAGGTTTACTACTTTTTTTTATTATTTTTTACATGTTTATTGTGTATATATATATATTTTTTATAGTTATTTTACATGTTTATTTTATGTTATAAATAAATATAATTCAATTATTATTTATTAGGTATAAAATATATGAAATTGAATAATTTTTAATAGATTCAAATCATAATTCAAATCAGATAAAACCATACTTTTTCAGTTTAGTTTAACTTAATTTAAAATTTGTTCAAACTGTTTTTTTAGTTTGGCTAAAAAAATTCATAAATTACACTAAACTGGATCATACACACCTATGATTTTTTCTTTTTCCAAAAAGGGTGAAACAAAAAAGAAAGTAGAAATAAATTTTAACTTAAAATGTAAAGGTATTTATGTTAAGAAGTTTCAAACAAACTGTGAATGGTGAGGTAAGAGTGAACCAAAATCATTGGTTCACTCCTTTTGTAAAATCCAGATGGAGATCTCAATCATTGGCCTTTTAATTAGTAAAGGCGATCTCAATCCTAAAGGCTTAATTTTTGTTGTCTTTCTGATGTTTCGGAGTCATGAACCTTTTGTATCTTTATTATCATGTACTTCTTACTTTCATGATTTCTTGAATACTATGTAAGCCATCTAACAAGCATGCTATCCTATGATAACAAAATAAATTTTTACAGATTTTCAGATTCAGAAGCGTACCTCCTGTCATGGTTAATTTCTGCGATTCGAAAACAAGTTGTTGTAATTCTTCGTCAAGAAGATCGTCCTTATCAATATTGAAATCCAGTACTTCCAAAATTCGTACTGAAACTTTTGATGGGATGGGTTCTGAATTCAGTAGATTTTGGGGACCAGTTTCTGTGTTTCTGAATGCTTGTATACGCATGTGTTTCCATCAAATACAAAGTTGACATATTATACTAATTGTCAAAAAGATAATTATACCCTTATAAAGTGTTAAACCATTTTACCCTTATAAGAATATTAAAATTACAATTCTAACATACTATATATGTAAACTCTTTGTCAATGAAAGACTATAATATCATAATTGAAACACTGATTCCTAAAAATGAGAAGGAAAGATGTTTGGTAGATTGTGCAAACTTTAAGTTTAATTGAAGCTAAAGTTAATACAATTTTAGGGTTAGTAAATATGATTGAAGGATTCAGAAGAACCATAATTGTATTGAAAATAAGACCAAATTGGGTATTCATAATGTTTTATATTCAAGTAAATCTAGAAGAAAGCTACTCATTTTAAAAACATATCATATTAAACAATAGGTTAAAACAATAAATAATTTGTGCATCACCTGTTATGCCTTAGACCAAAAACATGAACTACAGAAACTCCTTTTCTCTCCTCAAGATTGTATTTTACAGTTATAAGAACAAAAGAAACTTAAGTATTTTTTTAACCAGATTTTAATTGATTAAAAAGCTTTTGTGGTTTAAAATGACGTTGTTGCACAGAAATGAAAGATAAAACTTCAAATGGATATCGTTTTAACCATAATAAAGTAATAGAAAATTTCTCATTTTTTACTCTTTCTCCAAAAGAGAATGTAATCCTTGAAGAGACCAAAACCCTACAAAGGAACCTATCCTTGAAGAGATACAAGAACATGTAAATGAGGAATATGTCCTTGACGATATACAAGAACATAAAAACGGGAAGCCTATCTTCAAGAGAATGAGAACATGGAAATAAGAAAATTTCCATAAATTATGTGTACATGAGAAAGAATTTCATTTGCAACGGTTGCAAAATTTATGAGTGATAATGATTCTAAACGATGTATCATTAATGAATGATGATAAAAGGTTTGATTAGCCTAAATGAGAAGAAAAAAATCAAGCAGAATCGGTTTCTCTTGCAAAACTTCGAGTATTTAGACTTATAATCTAAGCACTTGAAGAAGTCAAACCTATTAGATATAAATAAGTTTTTACTAGAAAAAGAAATGAAAAATATGAGATGGCTTCATACAAATTCATACTAACAGCCCAAGGTTTTTCTCAAATGTTGACATTATTTTGATGATACATGTAGCAATGATAGATGCAATTACATTCAGATTTTTAATTAGTTTGACAGTCATAGAAAGATTTGACATGCACCTTATGAACTTGGTCAACACATACCTACACGGTACATTGGATATTGATATTTATATTAAGCCCCCTAAACAATTCAAATTGCATGAAGCAGAAAGAGAGGATCCAAGAAGCATGCATTCAATTAAATCACCAAGAGCATCACATAGGTTGAAATATTTAGGAAGAATATGGTACAATCACCTATATTTGACAGAGAAAGGATAGATTAATGATCCTATATGCCCTTGTGTATTCATAAAGAGGTTAGAATCAGATTTTTCTAACATGGTACTCTATCCTAATGATATGAATTTAATTAAGACTCATAAAGAGCTTTTAAAAGCAGTTTAACACCTAAATTGAAATTTGAGATGACAATCCTAAAAAAAACAAAATATTATCTTAACTTATAGAT
The DNA here is from genome assembly GCA_026122585.1 of Anacardium occidentale. NCBI lineage: Eukaryota > Viridiplantae > Streptophyta > Magnoliopsida > Sapindales > Anacardiaceae > Anacardium > Anacardium occidentale. Next base: position 194,703 of record JAJEJH010000345.1, on the reverse strand, counting down.
TAAACATGGATCAAAATAGATATTTATCAATAAATCAATTTATATTAAAAAACGATAGGACATTTTAATCATAGGTTTAGTTGGTTATAAATATGTCTTTACTCGACATTTTCCAATTATCTAAAAGTACTTATATTTTTTGAAGTCAGCAGACAATGTATTTAGTTACACTTTGTTATATATCATATCTAGAAGACATGTAAGTTCACATCCAATTTTAAATCTCTAACCATTATATTCGAATTTGTATTGTTAAAAGAAGACAAAATCAAACATATCTTACCAAAGTTTTTTTTACACACATAAATTTCATAAAATTGAAAAATTAATGTTAAGCGGATACATTCAAGTGAGAATCTTGTTGATTTATTCACTAAAACCTTATCCACATCAACATTTAAGAAATTGATGTAAGAATTTGACATGTAACAAATCAGAATCATCTAAAGTGGCATGTGATTTCTCGTTGGAATTAGAAGTATACATCAAGCAAAGTTATCCCTTTAATATAGACTTTAGAGCTTATTTATATATTTGGCACAGTTTATCATTTACATTCGTCACACACTTCCGTTTATTTCCAACAATAATAAAAGAGATGTTAAATTCTCATTAAATACATGTAGCAGCATATATTTTCTGCAAGTCGTGTTTGATTCTATTTTTTCATATTAAATACTAACAATAATTTATTATCCTTCATTGCAACATTAAATCATCAGAAAATGGTCACTTGAGTAGGTTCATTCAAATTATTATAGTACTTTTCTGTCAAGGTCAAATTTCACTAATTAGTACAAAGAGAAATATTTCAAATATAAAAGGAAATCCTTCAAATTTTGCTTGCATTTTATGTAAATTAACAAATATATAAAAAAAAAAATCAAAGGAAAACAAGAACACTGTCAGGAAGGCAATAAAAATATAAAACTACTTATCTTCGGATACGTTACATCAAACATTAAATTTTTAATAAAACAAACAAAATTTGGAATCTTAAAGAGGACAAGAATACAACTTAAAAAGACAAGATATCTTACACTTGATCATATATTGGCTCTGTTAGGCTTGCTGTATCTGCTAAACTTTTGCAGCACCTCCGCATCAGATAAAGTATCCCATACCTGCAATAATATTCCACCAACATCAAATAACCTTCTCTCTTAATAAATATCATCAAAACAATTAAACCAAGTATTCTACTCACCTCCAATGTTCCTTTGGATCCTCCAATTGCCAACAAAAATTGTATAGTCTGAGGTAGAACTGTTATTTTAAGTTTTGAATCTAGGATAAAAGAGAAATTTCCTTGATAGAAAAGAGTTTTGAGAGAGTTTAGAGGTAAAAGAGTCTTTTAAAAACCTTTTGTGGCTTGTACATAGATATTCTAGGAGAATATCTCATGTATGGCATGAAAAAGAGTGAAAATTGAGATTTTCACTGCACATACGACCGTGTGTCTCGTCATTTAGCCATAAATATATTTTATTTTCCAACCGTGCATTTCCCAGCTTTTCCAGTTTTCATTTTCCTTCTTCTTTCCTCAGCTCCAGTCAACCCCAGGGTGATTGAGAGAGATCCCCCAACAGCTTAGCTTCAGATTAAAGATTCAAAAGTTCCTAAAGAGGGAGATCTAGCTTTCATGGCTAGAAGTAAATGTTTCCTTACCTCTTTCACTGTGTTCAGAGCATGTCTTACTGTTTTGAGTTTTTGAGAAACATTGTGTGCTTGTTTAAAGTTTTATCAGCATGCTTGAACTTTGAGATGATGATTTTTTGGATAATTGAGTGGCCAATTTCATGATTATATGTGTATAATTTTATTTACGTGTGTTGTATGTTTTATTTATGAGATGTGGTGTGATTGAGATATGATTTTGATGAATATATGCATGCTAGTAGCAGTATTGAGTGTGTATTGTTGATTTGGTTGAGTTTGGAAGAGATTAGAGTAGGATTTCTGAGTTTTCAAACGTTTTCTGCAGAATTCAAGTTGAGCACATAACCGTGCACCCTAAGATACACGCACATGTGGTTTCATTTCTGCATAAACACGGTATTGCATGACACCCGTGTGCGTATAAAAATACATACACACGCCCATGTAGTCGATGCACATTACACACCCGTGTAAGCAAGACACGGGAGTGTTGTGAGATAGCTACACGCCCGTGTAAGTGTGGGACACAGTCTTGTGCCTTGTATGCACACCCGTGTTTCGCACCATACGCTTGTGTGGCCAATCAAAGTTTGTTAAATGATTTCAGAAGCTAGCATGCCCAAGGACAAGACCAGCACACGGTCCCGTGTGTCTTCACACACGTTCGTGCACTCAAAGACATACGCCTGTGCACCTTAAGAAAAGCATAAAAGAAATTTCAAAGTAAAGTTAAGCCACTCTAAGCCATTTCTAAGTAAACAGAACTCAGTAATAAGAAAATATAACAGCATATCATGCATGATTATCAGCATAGATCACGGCATGTCATATCAGATATTTTCAGAAACGGATCCAAGGATCTAATAGCATGATTTTAAAGTAGAAATATACAATGTTCCGGACATTAGTTAAAGGTGGATACGAAGGGGCACCTATGAGTTCGCATACCCGTTAAAGAGGGAAACTAGCGTCCATTAGAGAGGACATGGTCATTAACCAAACTCGTTAGAGAGAGTGTTGGTTGTACATCAGTAGATTCAATAGGATTTGAGCTCATACGGCCAATGTGTCGAATCTCTGTATTCATTAGTCTAGCCAACATAGCAGATATTATCAGATATAATACTTTATGATTCAGTTTTCAGTACTATTATATATATATATATATATATATATATATATATATATTGAGATCTTCGGATCACAGTTTTTAAATCAGAAAAAGTTTCTTTCAGATAAATCAGACTCAATGGCAAGTTTTACGATTATATAGCACACACATGACATTAACATATACATTTTATGTCATATACAATATCTCATGAAAATCAAAGCAGAATAAAATAAAGATCAATATAGAAAATAGATATACTTTAGAAAATAAAGATAATAATGAAATAAGAAAACAGTAAAGTAGAATTTTTTTCATGACGAGTCACACAGCCAGTTAAGTGTGAGACCTGTTTGTGTTTGAAATAGGAAACGTTTGCTGAGTGACTTGATCACTCACCCTTTCTTTCTTGTTTCTTTCTTGTAGGTCAGTGAATAGTGACAGCTAAGCAAGAGCAAGACAACTATCAGTTTTTGAAAATGTGGCTCGACAGCAAATAGCATGTTCGGCTTGCATGTTTTTGTTTAGTTATTATGTATATATGTGTGTATTATACTTTAATATACACTGTATAAACAGTATGTTTTATATATGAACAGTATGTTTTATACATGAGCAGCCTAGAAATTTTCGATGCATGTTTAGTATTTTCAATTTACCATCACAGTAAATTCTATTTATCGCTTTTACACATAAAAAAATTTTAAATTCAGTAACAGCATCAATAGGTTTTTACTATAAAGATTCTCATTGCAAATATATTTTCTTTATGATTTATAGTATTTTTCGTAACGTACAGTGACCTGTGGCGGAGGTCGTTACAAAAATGGACCATCCTCTGAGAAGGAAACAAAAAAAATACCTCGCTACAAAACATTTTGAATATGGTGTTACAACCCATTTCAAACTAATTAAAATAATACAAATATTTATTGTGAATACAATTAATAACTTACTGCTTTAGGATTCCTGGATCCAACACATGAAGGTTGGTTGTTTCACAAATCCCAAAGTTTCACCTGTATCAAACCATACAACACACTTCAGAACTAGTAGAAGGTGCATGATGGATAAGAAACATAAAAACAGCTTGAAAGTTACCATTTTATCTGTAGATCCAGTGGCGAGACGCTGTTGCTAATCACAGGGACAAAATTATTATATGTAGTTAGATTATCTATCAACAAATCTGGTAATGGATAGAGGAAAGGATAAATATGTACATTGGGTACTAAAGGATTATAGGAAATGCTGCAAACAGCCTTGTCATGCGCATGCAGAGTAAATTTTGGTTGTGACCCTGAAGCTTGATCTGATTTGACGCTTCGGATATCAAACCTTTCACTGTACCATCTTCAAGACTCACCTAAAAAGACAAGAAATGACTATTAAACAACAGGGAATGCCTAAAACCAAACATATAACTTACAAACAAAATGAATTTCCATCTACTTTTTATTGTTTTTAAGACTTTCAATCCCTGAAATTAAGAAATAAAATAAGAAGAAGAAGAGAAGAATGCACACACCACAAATGAATGCTCAGTGTGTGGATCCCATGCCAAGCTTTCTACATCAGCTGCAACTGACCACTTGAAACCAGAATGTGTAGATATCCTTGCATCCTTCTGCCATACATAACAACAGAGAACCATTAAATATCTAAAAAGAGAACCAAAAAATAACTTACAGGTCAAAATCTTCAAAACTTTGATTCCTCATTTCAAAATGATATTCTCTGCCAACAAGTTAATAGAAGCAATAGATAAAGCAAGTAAATGAGTTCCTTACCATGACAACTGAACGATCAAAAGATCCACTAAGAAGTACTTGGGGAGCATAATGATTCCATGCAACGGCTTGAACCTGGAAGGAATTGTAAGAAAAGCTAAACTCAGTCAATTTAAACAGCGTCCAAAAGTTTACACACTCCATAAAAATTAAGGTTACTATCAAAGTACTCTGAATTTAGTGGATCATCCACATTTATATTATTTCAAATCATCAGGTATTCTGTACCGGTGTAGAAAAAAATGCACCCTCAATGTCACTTCTCTACATTATGAATTCCACATCATTCAAGAGCTTTTAGTTAAGCAGTAAGCATAGCAACAAGGAGGGCATGCCCTTCCTCACTTCACCTAAATCCTGTTTTACTACCATAATTAACACCATCTTCTATGTCAAAATCTGGATGATCCATAATAAGCATAGGAAACTTTCTTTTATATTTACATGAATAATATAATTCCAATTACTTATTGATATAAAAGGTTGGTTGCTTCATATATTTCTTAGAAAAATTGAGAACAAATATAGAGAGACCAAAATTCCTAGATTAAAAAGAAAAATAAATTCATGTACCATTTAAAAAAGGAAGGAAACAACTAAGATTTCTATTTCATCTTTCTACCAAAAATACAAAAGTAAATTACTACTTTTCTCATTCGTCTACAATACAAGCTTCAAACATGATCAAACAACTTTTTCTGAGAAATCAAACTTTCCCAAGTTATTTGCAAGCATTTTAAGAGTCTTCAGTTTAAACTTACTACAACACATGGGCTAACACTACCTGGCCATGCCCCTAATTCCAAGCTCCTTTCCAATTGATCCCCAACTACCCACAGTTGTTTCTTCAAAAGGGATATCTAACCAAACTTTGGGGCTGTAATTCTAAGAGTTTGTCTCCAATATGATCTCCAAAAAGATCTTCAAAAATTAAAAGAAACCCCAAATTTTGAGTTTCACCTTAGTATTTTAATATCCAAATATATGTGAGGAATAATATTCTAACGTTTACAAGGTTAAAATTAAAAAATAAAAGTGAATCCTTTCCCTCATTTTTAGAATTTTTACAATTTTTTAGAATTGTATTTAAAAGGGATATCTGAAAACATCACCACAAAGCACATTTCTCAAGTTTCCCTCTCATTCTGTGAAACAAACAATGGTATTTAAATTCTAGATCATACAGAACATAACACATCAAGTGTTTTCCCGATCTTAAAAGTCTTCTTTTATATCTAAATGATGAAGGTTAAAACTATAGTCACTAGCGAACAAAAACAGGTTTTGGGAATTGAGCTATACCATGGTACAATGAATAGATTTAGGATTGAAAAGCAGGGTGATAAGAATTGTTATCACACATGATGATCAAAGCAGCTCCAAATGTTTATCCTCTCTTTTATACATAATGCTTTCAAATTTACAAGGATATTCCACCTTGAATACTTACTAGATCATTACATAATTGTAAAAGAAGGGTAGGTCCTATACCGAAACTATACCAACAAACAGTTGGTATAGTACATCATACACATGTGTGGAAGATAAATACCAATGGTGTGAAGGTAAATACATACCTTATCTGTATGGTGCTCCAAGGTAAAGCTACACTGTCCTTCAACCACATCCCAATAACAGTTTTGTCAGCACTTGCACTGGCTAGGATATTCCTGTTTTTTATTCCAAGTTAGAAAATAAGGGAAAAAGAGAAGTAAAGGATAACAGAATATTAAGATGGATGACTAAACACAATGCAAAAGGAGACATATGTCATAAAGTGCCAGTCAAATTCATATCCACATGAAAATTTGCAGATAAAATTATTAATATTGTAAAGAAAAAAAAGAAAATAAGCCCATATTATAAAGAATCTCTTTAAGGGATGAATAAAAATACCACTTATATAATAACAGACATAATTAGACATATAGGCCCAAGCACAACCAATGCCAATTTTGGTGCACAGTATCTAGGTGTTTGTCATTCACTATTATCCATAAAGCTTGCAACACTTACAACCATGCACTCCAGCATACGTACCATAGGAGCTACTATAAATAATAATATTTTTTCTCAAAGCACCAATAGAGAGATTTCAAGTTTCAATGTAATCCTCAACATAGTACCCGCTATAGAAATGATGATGATATTTCAAATCGAAGGTTTGACAGAAAACTAACTCAGAAGCAAACCTTTTTGCCTTTCTTGTTCTTCTTCCTCTTCATATTCTTGGTCAAAGGACTTGTTCCCACCCATAGTTTGAGACAGGAACAAAGTGTCACCCCCAAGGTTTCAAAAACCTAGTCTCCCACCCTTGAAAGAATTTGTTATCATTTTTATATTAAAATGACTAGAATACCCTTTTAAAAATTAAAAATTTATAATAAAATTATAAAATAATTTTTAAATATAAAAGTTTTAAAAATATTTAAAGAATTTTTAAATTTAAAATAAAACCAAATAGCCACCGCCGCCACTGCCGGCAGCAATGGCCATCGCTAACAAAGCCAGGTGGCCGGGGGAGGCCAGGCCTCCCCATTTAGTAGAGGCGGCCAAATCTGGCCGCCTCCGCCGGAAAGAAAGGCCGAAAACTGCCAGTGGGACCAAGGTCGACCTTTTTTGACTGATTTTTTTAGCGGAAATGACCAAATCTGGCCACCTTTGCCTAAATTGGAGGCGGCCAGATCTAGCTGCCTCCACCGAACGGGGAGACCAGATCTGGCCTTTTGGCCTCCCCTAGAACCAAGTGGCCGCTTTATTAGCGACGGCCATTGCCGCCAACACCAACAGCGGTAGTTTATTGCTTTTTTTAAAATTTTAATGTTTTTAAATATTTTTAAAATTATATATTTATATATAATTTATTTTATTATTTTATAAAATTTTAATTTCAAAATGACAAAATTACCCCTGAATAGTTATTGTTCATTATTATATTTAATATTAAAATTTGTCAAAGGATGAGAGACTAGGTTTTTGAAACCTTGAGGATGGCACTTTGTCCCCACCTAAAACTATGGGTGGGAATAAGTCCTTTGGCCCATATTCTTCTCCTCATTAATGCCACCTAGAATAAGACATGGTTGTACTTCTTCAATCTAAAAATAGCAAAAATAATAAGAGATTTGCAATAACATCTCCAAAAATTGTCTAATCAACTCATAATTCATGAGAAGGTTATATACAGTAAACATACAACATCAAGGTCCCATATTTCGATAGACGGTTCCATAGAGCCAACAGCCATAAAATTCCCTGTCAGCATAAGGAAAGCATTTGGTAGCAAATTCATTACAACACATGAAGAAACAAATACCTTTTAGGCAAAAAAGGAAAAAGAAAAAAAAAAACAAAATGCTAAGTATGCAATGCACCAACTTAAACCACACAAAAGTAAAACTCTGTAAATATGTTGTTTTTCTCTCTCTTTTTATATTTATTTTCATTACATTAGTTATTCCTCTTTTTCAAAAGTTACTTCCCAAACAAGAAAAGGTATAGATTGAGAAAAGGTTCAATTCATCTCCATATGATTTGAAAAGGAAAATAGATCCTCAGTTGATCTAATTTACCAAGTCCTTTAGGCATCTAATGCCACATGGCAATTATAAAATTATTAAGTAAAGACTTGGTTGTGCTGTTAACATTTTCCAATTTACCATCTATCAATTAAACACCTTGTTTCATTTTTGTGACAATTTAAATAAATTGTGATTCTTGTATTTGATAGTAAATAAAGTGCATCTATATATATTGTTACAAAATCTTACAATTGGAAATGAAATAAGCTCATTTCCAAGTTTACAAATTCTAATCCTAATATAGTTTTATTTTATTCCTAATTAAATTCTATACAATTCAATAATTTTAAAAAATAATAACAACAGCAGCTCCAATAGCTTAGCTTCCCTGCAGCCCATTCTCTTTCCTTCTTCACACAGACATCTATTGTCCTTCCTTATTTACATTGTTTTCCTTTACTCCATTATCAATGAAATTATGTCTTTTTGCATATGCTACTAAACTATCATATATTCATTATTTTTCATCAGCTTATGATTAATTGTTCAGAGTATTTGCAATGATAATAATTACTACTAAACTTAACTCACAAACAAATAAATATAGATATTGTGCGTACCTTTTCAGCTTAAACCGTTTTATAAAACCAAATCACCAGTATCTTTTCATAAAGAAAATACAATGTTGCAATACATATTCATAATATAAGTTTCAAGGAGAATCTTAAATAAAACATAAAATAGATAATTAAAAACTACGATAATTTTAAACTTTACAATAAATTAGACAAACAAGATTCAGAATAAAGCATAACAGCGTACCAGGTCTATTCAAATGCATCAATGTAGTTATATGAATCAAACACATAAAATTCAAATTCCAGCCTAAAGAAGTGTATAAATACCTAACCTTTTTCTCCTCCTTTAAGTGCACAATCAAGCCAAGCCATGCAAAGAGGAAATGCCGGAATGATGATATGATGGTGAACATACAAGTTTGTGTCACCATCATTTGATTCTTCAAATACATAGACCTAGTTGAAATTTAATTTCCCATCAATGCCCAGTGTTTTTTGTGTGTGTGTTAGAGAGAAAGAGAAAGAGTGAGAAAGGAGACTGTTACATATTACGTGCACTGACATCATCCTCATTAGATGCACAAACTATAATTGAATCATTTGCATTCATGACCATATCCTCAAGGTCTCCAGAGTCCACATCCTGAAAGAAGTTGTAGCATTATAAGCCAAAAAAGTAGTGGAAAACAAACTAACCATATTTAAATGTAGTTGACATACTCACATCTTTATCCTTCAGATATGGATCCATTTGATTACTTGGGTAGTAAAGGTCACCGAGCCCCTTGGTAAATAGCTCAACTTCTAAGCTCAATCACAAACAAAATTAAATCATGAATGAAATTTGATGTTTATTGCAAAGAACATGGCCATTATGCACTCTTTTTTTTTTTTTTAATTTTGCTCTACCTAGGAATTTATGCAGGTTAGTAACCTTAAAAGTTAATAGTCAACGTCAATTAGCATGTTAAAATCCCCTAAGATCCATCCAACTTAATCAACACATCAATTACCAACCCTTTATTTTGAAACTGAAATAATATCAAACAACTGAAAGAAATAATGAAAAATCAAAGCTTATCCAGATAGAGATACCTTCTTCCTCATCATCATAGTGGTCCATGTCAAGTTCCTTCAAGCCCTCAGCTATATCATCCAATTTGGTTCCTGAATTCTTGCTTTTGGAAGTTTTGCCATGTGCATCTGCTACAACTAAAGCTTGTGAGGCTTCATCAGTATGCTCGACATCCTCAATATCTGTATCTTCATCCTCCTCTTCACCACAACCATGTTCACTACACAAACCAACATTATTATCAAACAAGAAAAACATAACATTGGGAAATTAACTGTTCTGTTTCCTAAAGCAATGAAAATTTCATTAATTTGCTTAAGGAGGGTAATTTCAGATATTAAGTCAGAAGGCTCATCACCTAAAATACAACATTATTTATAATTAATATCCTTGAGTATTATCCTATCATACCTCTTATTTTCATTCATGGCCATTTGCATCAAAAATTCTTTCATAAATTTGTCTATACATTAACTAAGGAATAAATGTATCACCTTGGACATACAACCATTTAATAAAAAATCTAACCGCATAAAAAAATTATGAGAAAACATATTTCGAATCATAGTTATAGACAAACAGCAAGCAAACAAACTAAAAAACCATTAAGAATTAAAAAAAAAAAAAAAAAAAAAAAAAAGCCCTTTCTTCTTCCAAAGTACCACTTTTTATCATCTCCTCAATTTCCTCCTTTGATGGAAGTTGAGCTTCATCAGGCACAGCCTTTGATGCCCCCTTCGGCACCCATGATACTGCCGCAATCATTCTTCAAAATAATGTTTTATATGTCTACAATAAATATCATCCATTATAAAAAAAATCCTTCAAAAATGAAATGAAAGCAATATCTCAAATATCTCAATCAAAACATTACGATTCCTGATTCTAGAGGCCAGATAGCATAAACTTCACATGAATAGCTAAACTTCTGGCTTGTTAACGAATCTAAGTAATCACTTCATAACAATAAAACCTACCAACAGAGTCGAATCGCCGGACGCTGTTGGCAACAGCTAAACGGCGTCGTTGGCTTGGTGTTGGAAGTGAGTTGATTTTCAGATAAGAAATTTAGTGTAAATTTTACTCGTTCTTGTGTTAAATGAAAAGGAAGAAGTTTTGATTGATGTTGCAGGCCAAATTTATACAAATGCCAAAACCCCGGCATGCTGCAATGAAGGGTTTATCTCACGAATAATCAAGCGGTTGACAAATTTCAGCAGAAATATTCAGAAGCAGAGGGTTGGATCCGGCCGAACTTTGCAAATTTATGGAATTTCGGACCGGATTGGCACGAAATTCTTTGGGGGGCTGGGGGCACGGTCAAACCGTAAGTCCATGTTCTTGTGGATTTTTAACATACTGCCTCATAAATACTAATGTTTGATTTATACTATTTATTATTATATTATTTTTAAAAATAACATACTATGCATTATAATTTATATATTTTTTAAATAAAATTTAAAAGTTAAATTTCAAAAATTTTTACTGTAGTAAATCAAGTTGAGTCAGCTCACAAACGTAACTTAAAAACCGATAATTTGATTCATTAAATTCGTAAATTTAATCTTATACAAAAACTTTTATACCAAACTCATATAAATGAGATTTTTTTAATTAAGTTTGAGTTTGATTTAATATTTTATGTAAAAGTAATAAATTAAGTTACCTACTTCTAATGTCAACAAAAAAGTACCCACTCATAGTAATAATAGGGTTAACATCAATATATCAATAAATTAGTTTTGGATATAACTACCCACCAAAGCGATTTTTTTGTTTCTCAAAAGTTTCTTCAAACCCATCGGGGATTTTCTTTGTTGTGGTTCCTGTCACTGTTCTTGAAAGTGGTTTCACTTGTAAATAGGAAAAATATTAGTTATGACTTATTTGGTCTATATTTTACGAATTTATCAATAATTAATTGAGTAGTATATAAGTTTATGGGTTTTTTTAACAAAGTTTGACTATGCATAAAATGTTTACACGGATCCGTTTGCTTATAGATAGTTGAGTTCATTTTTAAGATTTCACTGTAGTAAATTTTTGATGACCCTCATGCATGGTAAAAATCCAAGCACACTACTTGCACATAGTGAAAATTTCATAGCTCATTGTGAAAATTTCAAAGACCCCTCTTATGCAAAGTAAAACTTATCCATGTTTGAGATCCATTACCCATGTTAGGTAACAAATAAGCATAATATATATTTCAATTAACTAATGGGATAGACAATCAAGTAATAGTAACAAACAGAATCAATTTGTAAAATAAATTGTAATTTCGATATAAAATTGATATCAAGAATTTGATGTAATGATATTTTTTATTTGATTTCAAATTTTAAGTGAGAGATATTTCCAAAGAGTTTGGGTTGAAATATACCTATCTACCAAATCAACAACGATTTCCTTAGGTCTGTAAATTTGATCCACACCTTTGGAACTCGAATTTAATATTTGCCCTATCACGCAAAGACCTACCTACCTATGATGCGATAGTATGTGTGCTTAGCATCAACTCGCCTCAAAAGAAAATAACCATGACTACCAATGTAGATGACCCCCAACTGGCCATCAACATTAGCGACGATGCACATAATGGATCTTATATCGATCCTTGATCAACTATACCACTTTAAATTGATAATTGTTCTATAAAGCATGTTTCACAAATAGATAATGTAAATCATTGTTATTTGCAAATATTAAACATCTTTTCGAACTGCTCTTCCCAATGTGTAAGGATGCCACCTACACTAACATTATGAATATCTAGTAATAGCTCCAAGACCTAACGAGACAAATCATTAACATTTGTACTATTTGTCGCTAGTTGCATTGAACTTTCATGCCTCAAACCAACCTATTCTCCAATTCTATAATCAACATTGGCCCTCCACAATGTCTCTTAAAACTACCCTTCTCGTCCATTATTACCTTTTACTCCATCACTATACCAAGACCTTTGATGTCCTCAAACCATATTTTTCATCCAAATTGTCATTTAGGTCATCATGTGGATCGAATGCATCAAATGTTGGTTGTCTATCCGTTGAGCCACATTCTCAATCCGCTGCCTCCCTAAACACTTCCACAAAAGTCTCTTCCCACTTACAAGGAACATTGACATTTACATTACCTCTACCTTCTTTTTCTTTTTCCTCAACACCTTTTACTTGTGCCATCTCCATATGACCAGGTTTTTCTTCTTTGTTATTGCTTTTATGATACTAATAGGTAATAGTCTCTGCCTCCATACTCACGATGACATATAAAATTATCAATTCTCTTCTTTTTGAAATAAAGTAAGAAATTATAGCTCAATAGTTATAATCATCTCGAATCTCATATGACATTTTATTGGGTACGATTTCAAACTATTTATAAATGTGAATATCATTGAACCTTTGATCAATTTCCCACTGAAGACTCAATTCTTCTAGTAGACCTTTACATTTGATTGACAAACCAAACATTATCAGTCTTTCTTCCCTATCTTCAAATCTTGTGCTATTGTATCCATCTCTCTTCAAAACACACAAAAAAATATTGTTTAAACCATTTTAATGTTTAATGTTAAAACCTTGCCATTATAGAAACACAATTTGTTAACTAACCATTACTATTGAAACACCGTCTAATATCATCTAAAATTTCAAAAGAAAAAGGATTTTGTACTTCACGTTTACCCTTAATGCTAACAACGTATTTTGGCGTTTACTCCTAACTCTTAATGCTTATCCTACCACTTTACCCCAAATGCTTTCCACTTACCCTTGTTGTTTCCTTACATTAACCATTGACCCTATCCGCTTACCTTCGACCCTTTCCCAAAATATGACAGATAACGTAACTTTGACTTATATGAATAGAAAATACACGTATTCAACATAAATGAAGTTTGTTTAACTATCTTAGAACCAAAACATATTAAAGTAAACTAAAATCTACAACTAGACACATTAATTTTTCCAAATTATTTATGCAACCTATACTCTCTTCATGTACAATGTCAAGAACGTAAACAAATTTATACTTATTTGAATTAGTTGTTTGATATAGAAACTTCAGTTAATTAAATATTTGATACAACAACTCTTTCATGTTTCTTTTAAAATGTATGAACATTGTTGTTTCTCTTAAAATGACTAAATGAAGACATTTGATATTCAATATGTAATTTTGTTACAAATGTACACTAGAACTACCCTTAAGTTCATGAAAAAAGGCGTAAATGTTGTATGCCAAGACTCACGGATCTTGTTTTGTTTTACTGAACTAAACCTCAGGGGTGTGCAAAAACCTCATATAATTAAAACTCACTGAGACTGTACACCTCATTCTATCATAAACGAAAATGATAACCAAACTCAGTCTTCCACCTCCCTTAACTTCTCTTTCGTTGTCCCTAAACGCAACCCAAATCTCCCAACAACCACCACCGTCTGGCATTCTCTTCCGCCAGAAGCTCCTCCACCTTCAAACCCTCAACATCAACCCTCACAAAGCCCTCAACCAAAACCCTGATTTCCGCTCCACTCCTCTCGCCTCTCTCATTTCCCTCGAAGACTATTTCCTCTCTCTCGGTCTCTCACGCGCTGCCCTCGGCCGCATTCTCGATATGCATCCCAAACTCCTTACCTCCAACATTCATTCCGATATTCAACCAATTATTCAATTCCTCCACCACGAAGTCCTCATACCCTCCTGTGATCTTCCCAAGTCAATCACGCGCTGTCCGCGTTTGTTGGTCGCCGATGTGACAACCCAATTGCGTCCGACTTTTGAGTTTCTTAGCGAATTTGGCTTTGTGGGTACTAATAGAATTAATTGCCAGACTACGTTGTTGTTGGTTTCCAGCGTGGAGCGGACGCTGAAGCCCAAGATTGAATTTTTAAAGAATCTGGGGTTTTCGGGTAAGGAAGTGGAGAATATGGTGATAAGATCACCTGGGTTGTTGACGTTTAGTGTGGAGAATAATCTGGTGCCGAAATTTGAGTTTTTTGTGGAGAAAATGAATGGGGATCTGGAGGAACTCAGGAAGTTTCCACAGTATTTTTCGTTTAGTTTGGAGAAGAAAATTAAGCCAAGGCATAGGGTTTTGGTTGAGCATGGACTAAAGCTTCCATTGTCGAAAATGTTGAGAGTTAGTGATGGGGAGTTCAATGCCAGGTTGATTGAAATGCGGTTACGGTTGGTCGAGAGGAAGAGATAATTATTGTAAGGATGCTGCTAAATATTGCAAGGTAAATTATCAGCTGGAGCCTTGACGTAAGAAAAGTGTTTGATGATGTTCAATATGCATACTTGATAGGTTTAGCACAGTAAGAAAACAATGATGGGTTTAAGTTCCTAGGATGTATAATTTGAACTCTTAACTTTTTTTAAAGGATATGTGCCACAGATTAGGGTTTAAATCTTCTAAGATTTAGGGTTTAAATCATTTTGGTGGTATTACGCATGATGCATGGCTGCAATTCTAATGACGGCATATTCTCATTATATCAGTTAAATTTTTTTTTTTCAGTTTGTGTTGTAGAATAGTGAAGGTTGTTCATTATAGTTGAATATAGAATTGTGTTTGGATTCTTGTTACAATTCAGTTTATCTTTTCGTGAGGTTCCTGTTCTGGGTTTGGTAGAACTGAACTAGTTCAGATGTTTTTTTGACTTTTTCAGATATTTAGTTTTGCTTTCTATGAATTTTTCAGTTATTAATTTTTTTATTCAACTAAATGAAATTAGTTGGTAGGTTTGTGTAGTCACTTTTAAAACCTAAAGAATAATTTCCTCTAGTAATCATCTCATCTTTTGGCTGATTCCACTACTCTACTATTAGTGTGGCTTGTAAAGCATTTAATTAAAAGTGAAGGTGAATAGCATTAATGAAGAAGCTAGCTAATTTTGCTTTGTAAGGGGTTTTGCAAATTCATGGAACCAACCTCTTCATGAGGTCTCTTTCAATCTCCCATTCTATGAGTTTGGAGGCTTATTCAATTGGGAATTGTTATGGAATGACTGTATTTAGCTTTGTTAAAATTTGGGAAGCAGAAAATGGTTTTGTACTGCTCTATTGAATTTTCTTTCCATAAAGCCATCCATATCCTGAAATCCTTTCGTCTTTATCTTGTGTGCATTCAAAACTCCCAAACTCACTGCTCAAAGTTAGTAGTGTGAAACCTCAACTTATTTGGATTAAATAATTTTTTAAATTTCTGTATCTTAAGGTTCAAAGATTAAACCTAAGGGTTACTAAACCTGTGTATGACTTCTGAAATGCTTTTATTCTTTTCTAAATAATGGCACACATGTAAATACAATCAGCTCTGTCAGCTTGCAGATGGAGGGTACAAAAACTTGTTCACACAAGGTATATTTAGTATACTTTTACAATGATGTAAATAGGTGGTGTATATGATAGAGTTGTGCTGCTTTTGATTTTGACCTGCGAATTCTCATTTATGAGTTAATTATTCCTTAAGTTTGAGTGACAACTATACCTTTGGTCTTTTGATGATAGTGGAACCAACTGGAGTGATCAGTTTTTTCTTTTAAAGTCTATTAGGTTGACTGTTGAGGAGTATGCCTTGAAAATCAAATCAAGTAAAACTGATTTTATACTATTATCATAATAATACTATCAACAATATTGTAGTGCTTAGGTTTTGTTATCCTTGACTAGTACTGATTTTCTTAACAGGGAATATTTTATTTTAAGGCAGAGACTGATGAGAAACTGAATGGTAAGTCAAGGTTGCAGGAAACTTTTATTATCATAAGGCTTCTAGTTGGATTGCAGAGGACTTGAGTTCAGACTATCCAATAAGGTAGAGTGCTTGAAGAAAGAAAAAGACAGGGTTTTTTGTTACTTGCATTCGAGCAGGAGACCAAGTTGATCAAGAGCGTCTACTGTGAGCTTTTGGAAGTTCATTACAATGAGCTCATTGACAATGACAAATCTCGGTGTCCAGCACTCTTCAGAAACAAAATAAAAATTGAGGATCTTCCCTGGATGTTCACTTTGTTCCGAAAGATTCCTTGAGCACATGGGAGCTGATGGTGGGTATTTTAAGTAACATGTTACTGAGAAAAGCGGAGCTTTGATTCAACATGTCGATGAAGTTGGTGATAAACAGAATGTGCAGGAGGAATTTTTTTTTTTTTTTTTTTGGTAATTAAATGTGCAGGAGGAAGTTGAGGCATACTTCAGTGAAATAATAGAGTTGAGTGACGAGATCATGACATGTTTTGCAAACCATAAGCTTTTTCAGAAAGCCCTGAGAGGGGGTTTGAAATATTCTGTATTAAAGCCATTGGAGGTGTTTCTATTGCAGAAGTGATGGCTACATACAGTTTCAACCACATCAAGAAGTGGGACGGCAAGAAATTGAGTGATGAAATCGTGGAAGAAACATTGGACAAGCTGGTTAATCTACTTGTCTGTTTCAAAGAAAAAGATCTTTTCATTGAATTCTTCTGGAAAAAAGCTCAACAAGACTGGCAATAAAGATTCTGAATAGAGTGTTATCAAAAAGCTGAGACAACAATTTGGTGGATATTTACATTAAGATAGAGGGGATGTTAACTGATGTGATGCTTGCCAGGGAAAATCAAGTCAGCCTTCAGAATTGGTTTGGCAGTAGTAACCCGAATGATAAACCGAACTTTGATTTATCAGTTACTGTTCTAATTACTGGGTTCTGGCCTAGTTACAAGTCCTCTGATCCTAATCTTCCTCTAGAGATGGTTAATGGTGCAGAAACTTATATGAAGTTTTATGGAACGAAGTCAAACTATAGGAAGCTCGCATGGACTTATTCTCTGGGTGGTTGCCATATCAATGGTAAATATGAGTAGTAGACTATAGAGTTAATTGCTTCGCCTTGATGTTTCAACCATTTCAGTTGAACCTGAGCAAAAATGATGTTTTTAGAGTTCTACATTCCTTTTCATACGAAAGGCATAAGATTATCAATAAGGAGCTGAAAACAGAAACTATTTCTGAGACTGACACTTTCCAATTCAACTCGAAATACCTAATAAAATGACAAGAATCAGGATCCCTCGGCCATGAAAGGAAGAAGATTACTACAGATTTTGACAAGGATTGGAGACATCATATTGACACTGCAAATGTTCAAATAATAAAGGGAAGTACTGCAGTATCAAATGCTCGTTTCAGAATGAGTGGAAATGTGAACCTAGACATTCAAGCCTGATATCAAAGCCATCAGGAAACGAATTGAAGATTTAATCTCTCGAGAGATTCTGAAAAGAGATGTGAACTATCATAGTATATTTAAGCAGTTACCTCAACTTCTATATTCTCTGATGTACTTGACAGTTTTTATTTATGAGGACTTGAGATTCAAGTTCAACATAAAAAAAAAAAAAAAAATGTTGTAATTCTTTCCATTAGATGTAAACTAAAGAAGAAGCAATCGAATGATTCAAAGAAGGTAGAAGTACTACAATGTGAATGTTAATGAAGAATGAGGATGAGTCCATATTCATATTCATTTCTCTCTCAATTTCTTAGTTACTGCAATGGCGGCCCCTGCAACCGCTACTATAAGTGCTGAGATCACAATGGTTGATTTGAGCTTCTGCATTCTATCTCTCTTTACATTTTGATTCTTCTTTTCAGCTGCTTCATCTTGTTTCTGCAATATGTTTCTTTTCTAAGTAAAGAACAACGAGACATAGGCAAAAATACAGAAAACTAAGACGAGGATCACGAATTTTCTCGGGATTTATAAATTTAAATTACAAACAAATAATAAACACCTTGATCTGCAACGAGGCAGTGATTTGAGAAGATACAGGATCAACGTTTACATCCATGTTTTGGGTAGGATCCAATTCTTTATGAACATCAGCAGCTGGAAATTTCTCTCCATCAGATTGTCCATTTGAGCTTGCCATTTTCTTTACAAGAAAAAATAGTTGCTTTTCTTGTGAGTTCTTTGCCTTTGCTAGTGAAGGCAGGAGAAAATTATAAAGAGGGTGTTAACTTTCCACCACGTGTCACACACCCAGATGCTGAAATGTTGCCACCGGTTTATGGTTCTCCGTTTCATCCTCAAACGTGGTAAAATCTGTTGGAAAAAAAAAAAAAAAAACCAGTCATAACATTATTATTACTCCTTGTTTGTCGTTCATCCACAAGAAGCCTCCTTGATTCTAATGACTTCTTCTCAGATTCCTGTGCAATTCTTTTTCTCCTGGTGGGAGATTTTGCCAACAATTCTGGATCAAGAAATAAAAAGAATGGGCAGACAAACAGACAAAGGAGAAAAATTAACCCAGAGGATTGGCTTTTGTTACTTAAAATATACTCTTGAAATCTAAAGCACATGAAGATTCATCAATGTCAATTGTGTATAGCACCAAGGAGAAAGGGAATACATGGCCTGTGAAAACCTAATGGGAGAGCCAGCAAAGAACAAACAAAAGCATCCAACATATTCAAGCTAGAATAGAAACCACAATGACCTAATGCATCGCCAGATTTATCATGCACAAACTGATAATATAACTCTAATATACAGAACCAATGAATTTTGTGTGACCTGAACACTCAGTTAACTGATTTTCTCACTGAATTATGGAGCCAAAAACATATCCATTATGCAAACAAAGAAAATAAGACTGATGTGTAAAGCATGTCTCAAACTTATAGTCCATAGGTAAAAACATAGAAATTAAATATATATGCACTCCATATCAGGAAACAATCCACAATATTGTTCAGAATGCTAGATCAAGTTTTATCTACAAAATTTAACTTCAATAAACATGAGAGAGACAAGGAACCCGGAGTCATTGCTTCCATTTTCTTTGAACTCTTCCCAGCTTCCCAAACGTGTGCAGCACCCGGACTGCCGGTTCAATAGCTACAGAGCTAGATTGTAACAACAGTTACCATTCATGTTTATCAGTAAGACTGCAGCAAAAAAAGTGCAATCACTGAATCATTCCTAACCATTCAGACCTTGAATAGTGATATATGATATAAATTAAAATAACTTTTCTTTTAATTAAATTAAATGATTTTAATTAATTTTTTTTATGAGATATATAAATAGAGTCAAGAAAAATATATTATGTCATAAATATTCAACTTCAAAATTTGTAATAAATAATAATTATAGTAGATAAATAGTACAAGAAAGATGAATATTAACATAAATAATACTAACACAATGTACAGTGATTGTTCTAGGTGTTTTATGGCTAATAATTAAAAAATTATCTTTTTTTTTGGGTCAAAATCATAATTTTACTCAATTAATTAACCAATAAATTAATAAAAAATAACTTTTTATCGTATCAAAAATTAGTTATTAGATGAAAATATATTTGAGAGGTTATGAGTATTAATATTAAAGATAACAATAAAAAGAGTATTAAATTAAAGTCTTAACTATATTTGTGTAATTCATGAGAAGTTGACTCAGATCATGCTTGAAGCCTTTTAATTTCCTTTACACATCAATTAGCGGGTCTAGACCCAATCCGATCGTTAAGCTTAATGGGCCGGCCCAGCCCACTGCCAGCTCTACGTTAAATTTCTCAATAATTTTTATTATCTCAACTTCACCAAAACACTTTGTTTTATCCATTTCCCCTTGTATATTCGTTAAAACTACCACTTCACCAATACAAAACCAAGCCGTTAGTTCTTTTTAAATGACCATAAAACCCTCGCTGAACCCTGGAAAATCTGCCCAACTCCTCCGCAAACCTCCCAAAGCCTCGCTAAAATCTCCAACAAGTCCATGGAACACGCGCTTAAGACAACTCGCGAACCACTCGCTCTTCCCGCAAGCCCTCTCTTTATATCGTCAAATGCTCCGTTTTGGCGTGTTACCAAATGCCTTCACTTTCCCTTTCGCCCTCAAATCCTGTGCCGTTCTTTCTCTCCCGTTCCCCGGTTCCCAGATACACTGCCACGTCATCAAGTCCGGGTGTGAACTGGAGCCCTTTGTGGTCACTTCTCTCATTGGTTTGTACAGTAAATGCGCTTTACTGGATTGCGCACGCAAGGTGTTCGATGAAAGTTCGAAGTCAATGACACTGACTGTTTGTTACAATGCTTTGATATCTGGGTATGTGTTGAATTCACGTGTTGGTGATGCGGTTTTTTTGTTTGGTAAAATGGGGGAACTGGGTGTGGAAAGGAATGCGATTACGATGCTGGGTTTGTTGCCGATATGTTTGGTGCCGGGATTTTTGTGGCTTGGTATGTGTTTGCATTGCTTATGTGTGAAGATCGGTTTAGATTTTGCTTTGTCAGTGGCGAATTGTTTGGTAACCATGTATGTGAAATGTGGGTCTGTTGAGTACGCGAGGAGGTTGTTCGATGAGATGCCTGAAAAGGGATTAATTTCTTGGAACGCTATGATCTCTGGATATGCACAAAATGGGCTTGCTACTGACGTTTTAGAGCTTTATAAAGAGATGGACTCGTTTGGGGTTTGCCCTGATGCTGTTACTTTTGTTTCGATCCTTTCTTCTTGTGCTCATCTTGGCGCTCATGATATTGGCCGTACGATTGAAAAGCAGATTGAATCGAATGGCTTTGGTTCGAACCCATTTCTCAACAATGCGCTGATTAATATGTATGCAAGGTGTGGTAATTTGAAAAGAGCACGTGCCATTTTTGATGTCATGCCTGTAAAGAGTGTGATTTCGTGGACTGCAATGATAGGTGGGTATGGCATGCATGGGCAAGGAGAGCTTGCAGTGGAGCTCTTTGATGAGATGATTAAAAGTGGTGTTAGACCTGATGGAACGGCATTTGTGAGTGTCCTGTCGGCTTGTAGCCATGCAGGACTGACTGATAAGGGCTCAGATTATTTTGTTTCAATGAAGAAACTATATGGGCTGCAGCCTGGTCCGGAGCATTACTCATGTATGGTGGATCTTCTAGGCCGGGCAGGTCGGCTGGATGAAGCTCGAGAACTTATTCAATCAGCAGTGATAGAACTTGACGGTGCAGTGTGGGGGGCTCTTCTAGGTGCTTGTAAAATTCATAGAAATGTAGAGCTTGCAGAGTTAGCTTTTGAGCATCTCATTAAGCTTGAACCCACAAATATTGGTTACTATGTCTTATTGTCTAATATATATTCTGATGCCGGAAACTTGGAGGGCCTAATGCGGGTTAGAGTGATGATGAAGGAGCGAAAGCTTAAGAAAGATCCTGGGTGTAGCTATGTTGAACTTGAAGGGAGAGTCCACCTCTTTTTGGTTGGTGATAAAAACCATCATCAAACAGCAGAAATATATAGACTGTTGGATGAGTTGGAGAATTTAGTCAAGGAACTCGGTGGGTCTAAGAAAAGTGATAGTGAAAGTAACAATGAATTTTTGAATGGTACAGGAGTGCACAGTGAAAAGTTGGCAATTGCATTTGGACTCTTAAACACAAATCCAGGATCAGATATTGTTGTGATGAAGAATCTACGGATATGTGGAGACTGCCATTTGTTTATAAAGCTGGTTAGCAAGATTGTAGACCGTCAATTTGTTGTTAGAGATGCAACCCGATTCCACCATTTCAGGAGTGGACTGTGTTCTTGCAAAGATTACTGGTAACATCCATTTAAGGTTCTCATATTGCAAATTAACTGGTCCTCGGCAAACCAAAACGTGCTCAAACTACTGGAAATGTGTATTGAAATGGATATAAGTTGCAACTGAGCCTGAAGAAGGTTTTCTTCAACCACTTTTGACGAGTAGTTGAACACTACAATTTTTCTACTCCATATGATTTCTTTGATTTCAGGTTTTCTTGCTATCAAGGTTCATGAAGGAGACAGAAAGCACTGGGTCAGCCAAAAAAACCTCTCATGATCACTCCATAGTCCATTGGCATGAGACTTGATGAATATACTCTTCATCGTGGATTGCAGAGGTTAATGGCATGAGAAGCAAAAAAAAAAAAATTTGGTATACTATTCACGAAGGATTTCCCCTACCACAAGAGAAAGTGCTCCACTGTACAATGAAAGTGATAAGCTTTCAGAGTAAAGAGTGCCTTAGCGTCCCCTTGTTGTGTTGATTAGGATATGATAGTATCGAATCTATTTGCTTTAGCAAACCTTAAATTCATAAGTATACACATCCTTATTTTATTATTGTACTTTTCTGTCAAACTTTCTTGACAAGTAAATAAATAAAAATTAACAAAGAGTAGATCAATATTAATGTTGCTCATAGTACTCTTGGTTGTTTTTCTTCTACCTAATTAGTGTTCATAGTTTCCTCCTGCCTGAGAGCTGTTGACTTATGCGTTATCAGTGAGTTAAAACAATGGATGCATATTAATCAGAATGACTATCCAGGGATGGCATCAACAGCGCCAGTTCTGGAAACAAGATCATATTTTTACAAAAGGAACGGTTTTCCACACAGTCAATGTCATTGGAACACTTGCTTCCTGCAAATAAAAGAGCATAAATTTTTAGAAACTGTACAATTTCTCACTATTTTTAATCACATTGTAGTATGAGTTCCACCATCAATGGATTTATCCTTACAAATTGCGGCAAAATGAGAACCAGCCAGATCCAAGAGTGCGAACTTCCAGTTTGTGAGGTTCTCAGAGTCATCAGAAGATTCAACAACTATTTCAGGCGCCTGACAAGAAGTTAGAAAAGAGTTTGTGAACAGTACAATCCAGAGCGAAGTTACTGGAGTGAAAGCACTCAGCAAACCATCACAAAGGAGAATGGCAGGATCCTACACAGCATCCCAATATTATGGTGGAAGACATCTAATAGAAAATGCCGCCAAAAACATGTAAGCAAAATAATAAGCTCACTCAATTCTGGGCATGGGATAAATAAATTCCTATTTTTTAACGGATATCAGGTAAATAAACATAACAAGGAATAGATAAATAGGACCATGCTATGAAAAATATCACTGTTTAACGGATATAAGTTCCAATATTCTGTATAAGCTCACCCATTCCCATCTTTCTTACCATTTTCCTACTTCCACTTCTTAGAGCACATTTTTACTTCAAACAACATTATCATGCAAATTCAGCTTGGTGTTAATGTAGTCAAACTTTAGGTTAGAAGGCCTCCTGAAAATATTTCACAATTACCCAACAAAAAGCTTATGGGGCATAGGTAGACCATCTTCTGTGAAGTTGTCATATTTATATCAGGCTCTTATCAGAAGTTTGAAAACAAACCTCAGAATCTAAAGCCTCAAAATGCTGAAAGTCCCCTCTAGTTTCAATCCCAGTCCGAATTGTGAAGGTCTAGAAAGGCACAGCTGAGAAACACCCTTTCACAATGCTTTCGCATATGCCTCCTGGAAGTGATATCCATTTTATGAAAGTAATAGAAAAGAAAAAAAAAAAAAAAAAAAAGATAAGCCCTGATTTTTAACGATATGTCCATGAGATAGTATTAATAAACTCCTGCTGCTGGATTACAGTATCTGCAACAGAAGCTAAAAGTTGAAATTTACTCAGGAGAAAAGCACCGTTTGGGAAAAGGTGGAATATTGTTCTTTGTCCTCCGTTGCTTCTTTTCCACATCAATACCAATCTATAATCAAGAAAATATAAAGCACCAGTTCAAATTTTATTCCATAAAAGAAAAGGGAAACAGAGAGAGAAGTTAACATAGTCTTTCATTAAGGTAGCAAATGTGAGTCTTTCATTAAGGTAGCAAGTTTTGTCATCACATTAGAAGCAGATTTTTATGCTTCTCTAGAGGAGTACTTACTGGTACATCCAGAGTCACTCCACAGGCTATTAAAGAAGATGTGTGTAAAATATTAAAATGCAATGATGGCTTATCATCATTTCCCAGTCTACCTATTCCTACATGTAACAAAACAAAGGGCTAAATCTACAAATATGAATTAGAAGGAAAAGGAAGCATTGTTTCAAAACAAGCAGAGAGAAGATCATTGGATCAACAAAAGTAAAAATCACCTCAGGTTTCCCATAGATGTTCTTTCTGAACTCCAAGGATCTAAGATTTATTTGACAATGTGTCTGATCTAGTAAAGGTAAACAGTTCAGAATTCCGTGCACAGTATATTCAATAAGAGTACAAAACTCAAAGCAGTATCAACTACATATGCATAAATCTCTTAGCTCGGAAATTCAGCTTCTTCTTGTCAACAAAGAAATTTATGGTATTTACTCTGAAAACAATTGTGTAAACAAACATGTACATACGAAGTAAATGTGGATTCAAACTTTGCAACCTTACATTTAGCTTACACTGTATTAACTTTCAAAAGTTTACAGATTGTGTGTATCCTAACATAGACTTTTTATATGCATCAATTTAAAACAAAATGAGACGCATATCAATACCAGTATCTAATACCATGGATGTATTCTTCAGCCATCAATCCATTGATGATAATGTTCTCATCTTAATTTAGCTATATTGATTAATTTTTTACCTTCGTCTGGTGAAAAAATAACTAAAAAATGAACAAGAGAGATATACAGGGAGGTACTAAGAACAACAAAATGGGACGATAATTTATAACATTGAACGAAACCATTAGATGATTCATACTTTTTAGATGGTAGGGGTACAGGAAGCAGAGACGGCAAAGCAGCTGAAAAATTCCTCTGAAAGCAACATACTTCATCTCAAAACTCACTGTTTTGCCTAGAAATGATAACATTCACAGCCTCTTATCAAGAAAGCAAGCAATGCTCAATCACTCAACCTTAACAACACAAAGTAATTTCATTAAGAACCATTCTGGATGGCGAGATGAGATTTCCCCTCAACAAATGATGAACACACTTAGTTAGAAAATTAAGAATATATATGTTATAAAAGACCCTGTGGCAGAATGCTTGTGAAATATATTTAAATTCCATTTAGCTATATGACTGGGAATGAATGTAAGGTGATAGATTATCTGATCCCTTTTCAGGAACAATTGCCTTTTACGCTTCGCAATATGCACTAGTCATATCGTTGCACTTCTCTCCGAAGTCCAATTGAATGTGTTCTCTTAGTATCACAAACACAAGTTATAATGGGTTAACAACACTAACATTAAACATTAGAACAAGTTGACAAATCTCACCCATAAACACACAGTAAACCAAGCATCAAAAACATACAACACAATATATTCATACTTAAAAAACACAAACACTTGTTCATCAGCGGCTTTCACCAGTTAGCCAACCATCCCTGACCCTTAAATGCCAATGCTACAAGCATTTACAGCCCTTCATCGCCATGCTTCCACCAGCTCACTCCTTGAATTTATACGCCCAATAATCCCGCCTCCCTTGCTTCTCTCTACAGCTCCAGATTCTGCAATTGTTGACAGCTCAGTGAGCTTCTTAGAGGTCTTCCTTACACTTAATCCACTTGATTGACCACTTCTGTTCTTGCAAAAACTGGTTTCTGAAAAGTTACCCTCTTGGAGTCCATTTGCCAAGGAGTTAACTTGAGATACTACCTCACAAGGGCAATTATCAACCAATGTCCGGTTGCCTGTGCCAATGATGTTCTCGATTGATGCTAGGAAGTTCTGAGAATCAGTGGCACCAAGTTGACTAGGGTGTGAGGGGCTCTCCAAAGCAGGCTCTGCAGAGACAAAAGTTTTGTACTCTTCATTCCCCTTGCTGGACTCATCCTTGCTATCCTCAGGATATTGTTGTACAGAGCTTTGGTGCCCGTTCTCATCAGAGGGCTCTGGGTGGGAATCTTTTCCTGATTCTACCATGGAATCTTCCCTCTCTTTAAGTATCTTGATGATAAGAGTCTTGAGAAAATTCATCACTTGGACAGCATACATCAATGCTGTCAAAGGATCTGCCATCTGCAATACAGAAATTACCACAGCTGTTATTACACCTCCAATAGATTATAATACATTTCCCTTTTGAACAAGACACAAGCCATGACCAAAAGAATATCTTCAGTAAAATAAATAGTGAATTATTTCTATACAGTGCACCATCCCTTCACAGAGATGGACAGAAGATCAACAGCATCAACACCAGGTATCATCAAATTAATAAAAATCAGATTTAATTGATTTCTTTTGAGGGGAGTGCACAGCCAGTAAACTCTTAGATAGTGAAGTTTTATCATTCCAGCATTAGTATCTGTATACCTAAAGAGAAAGCCAAATTGTTTGCCAAGTTGAAACAGTGGCTACTCTTTTATAACTTGTATACAACTCCAAGTTAAAAAGAAAATAAATGTAGATAAAATCTTAGCAATATTCAATCAAATCTGAATTCAACCTTTTATGCCAGAATATCAACTATTAGTAACAAAAAACAAAAAAATGAAAAAAGTTTTATAAGTCTGACAAATTTATTTCATATCTGAAAATAGATAAATTCTTACTTGCGTCATGTTCGGAGCAAACACCATTGCAACATTGCGCGCATTCATCTTGTTCATATGTTCCAATTGTGCAACATCTGCCATTAGATTTACTGCCCAGTCCAGCAAAGCAGTTTCTGTTGGTGGAAGAAGTCTCACAAGCTGAGCACATTCCTCTTCTGACTGGCATTGCATTACTTGCTCTGGTGAAAGAGAGTCCAGGACCCCAGTTGGAAGTTCTCTAAACCATGCCTACAGTAGAAACCAATCAGATTAAGAGAAAAACATCATATCAACAAGAGGATGTTTAGATTAGCAGATTTTTATTCATTTATTTATTTATAGCAAGTCAGTTAAAAATGAATCTAAAAGAAAAAATTTAAAGATGCAGTAAGAATAAAGATGAGTTGGTTCGACCATGCATTAAAGAAGTGCAACTTCATGCTTTCAGAATAAGGCATCAAATAAAATAAAGGATAAGGAGAAGTCCAGGCATTATCAAAGAGTAGCCTCACCTTTATGAGACCTGCCAAGCAATGCACATCAATGCCATCTGGTACCACTCCCCTATTTAATTGGTCCCTAACATATTCCTCTTGGCTGTTCTCAGCATTAATTCGGAAAATTCCTTCTGCCTGCAAAATTGAGTTATTAATGCCTTCCAAAGCTAGGGCCCGCATTTATATTTCTCTAAACTTCATCTTCTCAAAGTACGGACAGGATAATGCTTCTGTCTGCTTAATGATGTTAAACAATGCACCATGAACAGAATTTATTTGTTGCATAAGAAACAATAAAATAAAGGGCATACCCACAGGCCTCCTTGGGCATACAAGTGCCTTTGCATCAGCAGTAGTATTGTAGGCACACTATTCCCTCGTGAATCAAATGAAAGCTGCATAGACTCCGTCGAAACTCCAAAAACATTTGCACTGCAAATGAAGGAAATGATAGTCAATCATGTAGATTACATAAGACTATGGATTTAGTAAGTTGTAACAGATATGAAAAGCAAACCAAACTTTAAAATTGTTGCTACTTGCTGCATTACTAAATAGGTAAATCCATACAAGAAGCATATTACCAATAAAGCGCACAAAACCATAAAAAATATGTCAAAAGGGACATAGAAGAGACATTTAAAATGAAACAAAACCTCATAAACTTTTATGGCTTTTAGCTTTAATATGACTATCAAATTATAAAAGCCAGATTAGCTGATATACCAATGATATTAATGACAAAGGAGCATAATGTTAGTAAAAATTAATCAGAAAATCAGATTATTCCTGCAAAAGTTCTGCAGGAAAAACTATAAAAAATAATGCTAGCCAGTCATAGAAAAAATTATACCTGCGTTGGTTGTTTCTCACTTCCTAGAACTGTTTCAAAGATAAAGCTTAGATGACAGTTTCTCTTTGCTATCATTAACAAAACAAGATGTTGAACAAGCTTGATATGGGTTAAAATTCAGCAATGGCACTAGAATTACAACAGACTTTAAAAACAAAAATGCTTAGCATCTTTCTTACATGCTTATCCGGCGGCAACCTGTAACCAATGCCCCGTAGAAAATGCGCATATAGAAAGCCAAAACACAAGGTACCCAAGAATCTACAGAAAAACATGTCATTGAAAAGTAACAAATTTGGGATAATTACCAGGACGAAAGTCAATGTTGGAAAGGTTAAGCGACTCAACTCATCTACCAACTAATCCATATAGTCAAATCATCTTATTATCCAAGGGACATCACATTTTGCATACACAAATCTTTTCTGTTAAATTTACATATCAGATGGAAAAAAAAATCAACTGCTACACAAAAATGTCAACGAAGTATCAGAAACAGTATAGTTCCGCGAACCCTAGAACAAGATTTATCACAAGAAGAAAATTTTAATTGACAGCATATCTCAAACCTCAATAGAAATCTTCGAAATTGCAACATTAAAGAAGATAGTGTACAAATAAATGCACAAACCTAGCACTGGGGGGCGTCCTGGGAATCTCCGGCTCAAATTCAACAGGCAAGCCAAGAAAGCCATTAAACCTATCAAAAGTAACATGTGCAACATGTCTAACATTGGTGGGCAAACCAATCTCCATTGAACAAAGCTCTTTACTGATGCTACAACCCACCAAAGACTTCCTAAAAGCAGCCACCAATAATGCCAAAAGTGACAGCTGATCTTCCTCGCTTCTTTCCCTCTCCTTCCTCTCCTCTATTTCTTCTTGTCCTTGGTCTTCTTGCTCGCTCTCTTGGACTATATCATGAAGGGTTTGTGTAGCTCTACCGTTGGCTTTTTTGTTGTTGTTGTTATAATTATCGGGAACACATGGAGTGGAGGAAGAGCTTGAAGAAGAAGGGAAATGAGAAGGAGATGATAGGAGTACTTCAGCCATGTTTAAAGAAACAATTTTTAGGAAGAATTGACAAGCAAGATATAATATTTGTTGGTGGAGTTTAATGGATAACACGAAAGGAACAAATTTTAGTAAGAATTGAGAAGCAAGATTTGATCTTTTCTCTTGGTGGGGTTAAATTGAGATAATGAAAGGTCAGAACTTGTGGAGGAAGAAGAAGAGTAGAGTCGGATTGAAGAAAAAGGATTGTGTGTTAAGGTAAGGTAGGAGGTAACAATCATAACATTTGTATTTTCTTTGTGATTTTGCTTCTGGCTTTGGTGCAAGAAGAAGCAAAGGGCATAAAAGAAAATGGGAAACAAAATTGAATGTTGATGAGCTGAGAGAAAAGTAAAATGGTGGGTGGAGCAGGAGATGACGAGAGACATTGAGTAGAGAGCCAGTTGGCCATGTCCTCGTTCATAAAATTTTCAGGTCCCCACTTTGTGTCTACTTTTATTTTATTAATTATGATTTGGAGTTTGTGAATTATTTGAAGCATAATTAATTAAAATAAATTATTTTTTAAAATAAAACATAAAAATAATTCTCATGTTTGAAATAATTAGTATATTTGATTTGTGAATTGTGTGGTATTATTTTATTTAAATATATTTATTATATTATATTAAATAAATAAATTTAATTAAAATTATAATAAAATAAACACTAAAAAAAAATTTAACAACTAAAAATAAAAAAAAACAAATGTAATCAAATTATTTCATATATATCTTATCAAAGGTACTAATTTAATAAAGTATTGAGATAACATAATCAATTATAGAATATAAATAATAAAAAATAAATTATAGAATAATCAATCAAAGATAAATTTCTACCCATTCACTCTTAAAAACTCAAATACTTATTTATTAATTAAAGTTCACGATTAATAGTTAAATTTTGATAATTAGAATGATATTTTTGTCATTTTAATAAAAATTTATAAAATAATAAAAATTCTATAAAAATATAAAATATTATTAAACTATTGAAAATTATTAAAAATATAAAAAATTTTGAAAATATTTATTGACAACAGAACGAAGTGATCTGAAACGGTTATCTAATTCTAGAGAGGATCTGATCTCACTGTCCCGGTTTGTGGAGGTAGGCAGATCGACTATATCTTATTTTGGAGAAGGCTTCTGTCAACAAACGCAACTAAAAATGACAAGAAATGATCAGTCTTGGCTAGAAATAATCCTATAGGGGTAATATAAATAATAATTTGATTATCACATTTTTTTAGGTATTAAAATATTACAACGTAATATTAATTTTGTAAACTCCTTTGGCTGAAAATAATGTTAGAGGGGTGAATAGGATTTTAAAAAAAAAAAATTTAAAAAGGATAATTCTAATTGATAAAACAGTGAAGTGCAAAATGATTTAAATACAAATGATCAATTTAAACTAAATTAAACAAACAATCAAACAATTAAATCAAATGCAAACATATTCAAACAAGGCAATGTTAAAAAGTAAGGATAAGAAAATATTTAGTCGATTTATAGTGATTTGAAGCTTTTAACACAAACTGTTTACGTCCACTTTTTTAATCAAGCTCAATTGGAGTTCCATTATTATGTCCACCAAAAATACAATAGTTTTCTCTAGAGATTACGTCATCTTACAATAGTGACAAAAGATTTCACCCACAATGGTTAAAGAAAGAAATTGAAGGTGTTTGATGCCTTTACAAGGTTGATACATTGATTTAGTACAAAGGCTTCTCTCAAATGATATAAGTTTTGGCTTAGTGAGAGATGAAAGTGAGAAAGTAAATAGTAGTATAAAAGCTTGATGTGCAAAATGTTCTTTAGACTTTTCCACTTCAAATGAACTCTCTTTTATATTAATTTCTTTGCTTGAAAAAAAAGAGTTATTTAAAATGAATTTTATCTAATGGATAGGTGAGAAAGGAATGTTGTAATAAATTTACCTAGGAGCACGATTGTTTGTCTACATGCACAATCGTGTTTCCTTCATTTATTACCTATAGTTGAATTTAATACCCCGCCATCCAACATATGGTTGTGTGTTCTCTGCACACAATCATGCATCTTCATTCCATGAATATTTATTTGAAATCCGAAAGCCCACATGTGATCCTAACATGATCATCGTACCAGAGTCTTATGCCCAAAAATTTACTTATGCATAGGCGTGCACCAGTATTGCATGGTTGTGTGTCCATATAATTGACTTTTTTTTTTTTACCCTACACAAGAAGCTTCTATGACTTTGTTGGTGGTGTCATCAATTTAACATTACACACGAGGCATGTGATTTATTTTTGCATGGTCATGCACTACTTGTCTGATCATTGACTTTGCCTACTCTTGCACAGACACGGTAGCACAGTTAGCTTGATAGTGTTTCCCTTTATTTTCCTTACATGTCATGCATCTTGATACTCGTTGACTTTTAGCTTTTGGCCATCGTATGATGTTGTTACACAACTTAAGAACTCGTGCTTCTTTGTGTATTAACTTTGCATCCTTCGACTGAGCATAACATTAGTTGCACAATATAGCTTGGTCTTGTTATCCTCATAATGTGTTCATAAGGTCGTGCTATATTCTTGCACAATCATGCTTGACTAAAATTTGTTTGCTCAAAACTACAGGCCCTAGCACGAGATTAGGACACAATATCATGTTTTCCATGCAGGATTACAAAGTTAACTGAACACGGTCATAAGGAAAGAGGACATGGTTATGTGTTTGCTTAGTCTTGCAAAAATGAAGTTTTTACCATTTTTGGTCATGGATAAATTCATGTCAGGGTTATATTTGTCATTTCAACATGTATTTGTTATCATCAAAACATGAATGTTCTAACAAATTTGTTACAATTTTTCTTTTACTTAATAAATTTATTCAAAATATTAAGAGCATTTAAGTAAAAACTATAACAATATTTTTTTTATTACTACCAACGAACATGACAATTATTTGTAACACGCCTCTTTATACACATACTCTTAAAAAAGAATACGAATCTAAAAAGATTATGCACGACCATTCATCTTCACAAATTTTTTAAAAATAAATAATCTAAATATAATGAAATGACCAAAATACCCTTAGGAAGTAGATGTGGGCATTACATTATTAAACATACCAATTTGCTAATTCAGATTATTAATTTATACTTATTAATCTTTAAACTAATCTATCTTTATGGCTATCTTTTAGTTTTGATAACAAAAATTTTTTGAACCAAACACACCCTAAGATTTGAGTAATCTTTTACTATCAAAAATAAAATATTACCACAAAGAATACTAAAATTATTTTGCTTAAATGCGCTTAAAGATTATTTGATACGCTTTCAAGTAGTGGCTTGGATGGTGACCAAGTGAGCCTCATACGACGTGTTGAAAAGCAATGTGTCGTTTCAAGCCGTCTTGGCTGCTATACTAACATAATGTTATTGAATTTATTCTATGGATATTTTAAGGCTAAGCACTTACTTGAAACTTTTCAACTCGATATGGTTAGGGTCCAAGACCGATAGGCTAGTCACCTGATTAGCTCGAAAATTATAAAGGACTAAATAGGGCAAAAAGGTATATTAGGTATGTATTAGTATTGTGTCTTATTGATAATTATTTCTAAAATATTGTCTATGTTAGCAAGAATAAGATTATAACAAAATTAAATTTACCTCAATAATCTTTTAATACCTACAATATAGTTGGTAATAAGTGTTACTAGTGTTGAAAAATTTTTTGATGTGGACTAACATTAATTATAATTTTGGTTCAATAACACTGGATAATTGAATAGTTCAATGTCATTTTATAAATGGACTTAAGTGATTAATAAAGATAAGTCTAGTACACTATAAGGTTATGATCTAGGTGCACAATATCAATGTGGGCCTTTGATGGAGATATATTACCCTACTATATATTGGCAAGGTTCCCTCTTTGATACTAGTACAATATAACTTCACTCATTAAAAACTATCATACAGAAAGGTTTTAGGGACGAAAGATCAACCACTTTAATGTAGGTAACTGTAATAGCTTTACGATTTCATATTGCATAGAGTTTCAAGTAATTTTATAAATCCTAAATTAAAGTATTTAATTCGGTATTTCATAATTTGTGCGTAGATCTTGTGAATTAGGGTTGAATGATTTTATTTGATTCATATAAATTAAATGCATATATGTGATATTAGAGCTTAAAGCATTAGGTTATAGAGTCTAAAATTGAAATCAGAATATGTTAATTCTGAATTAGGGTTTGAAAATGCATGATCATAATTAAATTTTCAAATTTAGGTTTATGTTAAAATTAGGGCTTAATTTAATTTGAAATTAGGGTTTCATGGTGTTATATTATAATCTTAAATTAGAGTTCAATAATCCTGATTTCATGTTTAAATGGTTGAATTTTACTTCGATGAATTCAACTTCGACATCTCATATCAAATTTTTGTTTAAATTAGACTCAAAAAACTGTCATGTGTGGCTACCGTCTCTTGTTGCATATTTTGACAAAATTTTATACAGTTGAGCCTTTATTAACATATTTCATACCTTTATGCCATTTTCCCAATGATTGAAAGCATTATAGATGGACAAAATAAGGAATGAAACGTTCATTAGTGATAAGAAATTCATAATTTTGTTGTGATGTTTTAGTAAAAATTTTGATGAAATAGACATTTTTTAATTAAATTTTGATGTATATAATTTTTTACCCAAAGGTAGATATTGTGTGTGTTAAAATTGATAATTGCATATCGCGGAATTACATTGATTGTGAGAATTCCTATTCATCCAAAGGTGGTTGTGAATTTTCAAATTGACATATGTTTTTTTCATTATTGAGAGAGAGAGTAATAACCTAGCGGGTTTATTTATGCAAAGGATATAAGCTTTCCAAAAGTTATATGTTCTCCTTATTTGAAACCTTATGTTTAGAGGCCTTAATAACATGTCATTTTCTTTTATTTTTTTTTTGCCCAAATAAGAGTTTACGATGATGGACCAAGAATCATTGCGGAAAATAACTTATAAGGTTTTGAAGCTATTTATTGCCAATAATATTATTTTACCCTATATTTGATTAACTCCATTTCTGTGAATAATAATAATAATGCCACAATAAAGATCTTGATTAACTCGAATTTTGAAAGTTAGATGTAAGATATTGAGTTTACACTGCTAATTAAGGGTATAGATTCGGCCCAACTAGTTAATAAACTAAAGATAAAAACTTAAATGAATAAAAGACTTTCAATGATAAATGAGAGAAATCCATCAGACTAAAGTTGTTTGTCATAAAGAGATTTAATGGTGAATACCTCAATAGAAGTTTACCTTAAATCATAATTATTTAGAATTTTGTCACCAAGCTTGTTCAAATATATAAAACATCTGAAAATTCATGATTCTGGGACTCTTAATAAAATAGCATAACTGAAAAACTTTGTCATGGCCTTAAAGATATTATGATAAGCAAAAGGACCACAATAAATTTGGCCAAGTATCTATAAGGCAAAATAATCAAGATATTAAAGAATATTTTAAATAGAATTTCCAATAACTATTTCATTTTCTTAAAATAATGATAACTTTAAATTTAAAATGTTAGTTGTCTAAGAGTAAAAAATTATTTTCTTTTCTTAAAAGTAAAATAAAAATAATTAATATCGTCCAAATGAGAGAATGCTAGAAAATCTCTTGATATGAACTAACATTAATTATAATTTTGGTTTAATAAAATGGGATAACTAAATAGTTCAATACCAATTTACAAACGAGTTTAAGTGATCAATAAAAATAAGCATGGTACATTAGAAAATTATGACATGCTTAGACAGTATCAATATGAGTATTAAGATTTATTAGATTTTAATGGAGATTCACTAACCTACTTTATAGTAGCCAAGTCCTCTTTCGGAAACCAATACAATATTGCTTCACCTATTATAAGTTATCATACAAGGAGGTTTTAGAGAGTGGAAGAACAATCACTTTAATCTAAATAATTACAACAACTTTGTGATTTTAGATTGTATAGAGTTTCAAATATTTCTATAAACCATATATTAAAGTTTTTAATTGTATAAATCTTGTGGATTAATAGTAAATGATTTTATTCGGTTCATATAAATCAAATGCTTACAAGTAGAAGATTACTATAATATTTTATAGTTTATAAAATCAAATAAAATAATATCAATAACCAAAGATAGTTAACAAAATAATCTTGTATTACTCTACACATACTTAAAAGTCATTGCACATCATCGATCGCAACTACTTGGATTTTTCACGCAAACAATGGGGAAAATGTGAATACATCCTTCATATTTGTCTTTTTATTGCTTACAATATAGAAATTTATTTGTGTATGTATTGATAATGGAGTCTCTATGGATATACATTTAAAACTTTTCAATTTAAAGATATATGAATTAGATTAAAGATATTGTGAATTAAATTGTATCCAAATTTCATTTTTTATCCAAGATTTCAAAATATTCATAAAAGTGACTTATATATATATTTATAATAAAGATCAAATTAGGTATTAATAATTTATTATAATGTAATTAAATATTATTTTATTTTTAATTCAAAATCATCCGAATCAATATACACAATTTGACGCAAGATTTAGATAAACAACATTTTTGCAAATAATTAAGATGATTGACACTTGAGATTTGCTTTCATCAAAATATGTTTGACGGAATGAATGACAGGTAAGGTCTGTGTGAGTATCGGACTTTTCAACTTCAACCTTGGAAAACAATGAATTTTCAGAAGCTGGTCGAGAGTTTCTGGTTAGATGTTTGAAATTTTGAACGGGCATAATAAATCGCCGTCGAGGACGGCGCTGTGTTTTTTTTATGGTAAACTTCATTGCTTTATGGAGGTGGGTTTTGTATGCAATTGCAGAAAGTAAACGACAGGAGATTTCGTGCAGCAAAAGAAGCTTTAATGGAAGATAACCGTTAACTGTTTTAAATTTAAAAACCCTAACGGATTTTTAAGTCACCCGCCACCAAAAGCTACAGAATTTGATTCCTTTTTAGCAAAATTTTGTTCCAACCGTTACAAAAGTGACGATTTTTCACTTTACGTATTTTTATAAATAAATCACCAGAAATAATATGTATCATTTGAAACCCTCAATAAAATTTATTAATATCCCAAAAAATTCAAATATTCTAGTGTTTTTCAACCATCTTTGATGGTGGAGTCAACCTTTAGGTTAGCATTCATAATTTAAAAGGTTTTAAAGTTATTTATTACCAATGATATTGTTTTGTTGCATTCAACGTAGAGGTCTTGACTGACTCAAACTTTGAAAGTTGGATGTAAGATATAGAATTTAAGCAACTAATTAAGGGTATAAATTTGGCCCAACAAGTTAATATACCACCAAAGCATAAAGATAAAAGTTCAATTGAATGCAAAGAATTTTATAATAAATGGGAGAAATCCACCATGCTAAGGTTGATTGTCATAAAGAGATTTATTGTTAATTACTTTAATAGAAGTTTACTTTAAACCATAATTGTTAAGAATTTCATCATCAACCTTGGTCAAAATTATGAAACATTTAAAAAGTTAAAGTTATTTAAATAAAGTATGATAGTTCAAAATTAGTTAAAGAAAAAGGATATTCAATTTAAGTCATAAAACTATAAAATCTCTATAAGGTTTTAGTCAAATCAAGATTGTGCATGCAATTTAGAATTAAATATAAAGTATCATTGATTTGATTCTAAACTTATTAAACAAAAGAAGAATAATAGAAAAATCTTTTATAATAGATTTAGTTACCCAATCAATCCCCAATTATAAATGAAAGAGTAACAATAAGAAATAATAGTCATATAACTTAAATAAGGATTAAAATTCTTTGGAACATGAAGTTGGTCAATTAGGACTAACAGAAAATAATGTGAATTAGATTTTCAATTAAAATACTTTTATGTGAATTAAATTAAAGTGATTGCCAATTAAATTGTGTCAATATTCCACCTTTGACCGTCAACCCCGGAAAATAATGAATTTTCAGGAGTTGGTTGAGAGTTTCTGGTCGGATGTTTGAAAATTGGAACAGGCATAATAATTCGCCGCTGAGGACGGCGCTGCGTTTTTTTAATAGTAAACTTCATAGCTTTATGGATCTGGGTTTGCATGCAACTGCAGAAAGCAAACGAAAGGAAACTTCATGCAACAAAAGAAGCTTTAATGGAAGAAACCGTTCACTGTTTCAAATTTAAAAACCCTAACGGATTTTTAAGTCACCCGCCACCAAAAGCTATAGAATTTGATTCCTTTTTCGTAAAATTTTGTTCCATCTAACCGTTACTAAAGTGACAATTTTTCACTTTAAGTATTTTAATAAATAATATGTATCATTTGGAACGCTCGATGAAATTATTAATATCCGATGATGAAATTAAAGTACACAAGATTTGTAAGAGTGGAATGAATCCAAATCATTTTGGTTGTCAATTGAGTGAGATAAGTTTTTTAAGAAACAGAAAATTCAGGCTGTACAAATGATCCTAAACAAAAAAAAGAATTTGCTTATTGAGTTGGCCTGGTAGGATCCAAAAGATTTAATATTTGTTAATTTATATTAATATTATATTTAAGTAGTTTTTATTAATTTATTTCGTATTTAAAATACAATCAATTTTAAATAAGTTTATATCATATATATATATATATAACTAACACAATTTTTTTTTTCAAATTGAACTTTATATATATATTTTGAAATTGCAAGATTTCTCTCACTATAATTTTTTAAAATTAATTATATTCTAAGATTCAATTATCTACACATTAATTTGAAGTTTAAAACTATAATTTTTATTTTTATTTTGTTTTCATGGGCTTAAGAGAAAATTATATATAAATTATAATGATAACTTATGTTTGTTTGGATTGGTTCTTTTTCTTAATAAGGTATTTTAAAATTACAAGAATATTTTTATATTTTTAAAAGTTATGGGAACATAGTCAAAGTCTAATTCAATTTAATGAATTGAGTATGAATCAAACTTTTGGACTTGAATAGGCAAACCCTAAACTCAAGTTCGAAATTTGTAAGGCTTAAACCTGAGTAAGTCAAACTCGATTTATTACATAAAATACAATTTTATTAATTTTTTTCTGCTTTAACATAAGTACTTTTTTTTTTTTTTGTGCCTACCCATACACGTGCGATATTTGTGTTGCGTGTGAAATTCAAAATTGTAGATTTTTTACATTCCTATGCATACCATGATACGCATATGAGTCATATTATATGTATATAGGAAATGACAATTTTTTGCAATCTCTTATCTTCAACCCTCATCACTATTCATGAACATGCTTATCGTAGCAAATCAAGCATATTGATGAGGGTTTCACGTGTACCTTATTTTTTATCACTAATTGGTCATATCCAATTCTGAACGACTTTCTTTACATTATTTAAACTTGTTACACCTTATTCCAACTGAACTTATCATCAAATTCCACACATGTTATTTAAATTTGGACAAATATTTCACAAATCGTACCTATTTTACACCAAAATTCATACCAAATATCCAATTTTTATATACTATAACATGTAAAATATTAAATACAGATATCTACATATCTTTTTATGCCATTTACATTGTTAGGATATCCCCGAAGTCATTAGAAATCTCTGATGGTGTTGAAATTCATCTTTATACGAATATTCTATCCATACACATATATTTTGACACCTACGTGTGTCTTCTATGAGTGTATTAATTGAAAAATCGATAATTTAAAATTTTACGTATATTACACATATAATGTGTAGAAGTATGCACGAAAATTGGAGTAGTTTCATAAAACAAAAAAAATAGAAAAAGTAAATAAAATTGTATTCTACTTCATTTCTTTTATTATTTAAGTTAATTTCCTATTAATTAATATTCTCATGGTCTATAAAAAATAACCACCAATTTTAACTTTATATTAAAGGATTATAAAATAATTAACCAAAAATAAATAGGTGTAAAGCAAATTACCTATACCATATTAGAATTAAGCCAAAATGATCACATTTTTCAGTTTCATCAATATAGTATTGTTTATACCAATTTTGCCTTTGAAAATATGATTACAAAAGTTTTATTTAAAAAACAGACTGAATATAAAAACTACACATTATAAAACTTATATAAGAGAAAGTAACAAGTTCAAAAAGTAAGGTTCTATTTGAAAAACATATTGAATATTAAAACTATGCATCATAAAACTTATATAAGAAAAAGTAGTAAGTTTAAAAGTAACAAACTCCTCCCAAATCATGTGACTACAAACCCAATAACTTTAACAAGTAGCAAACTCTCCTCAAATCGTTTGACACACAAACTTAAAACTTTTCGAAACTTTCAAAATTCCCCTTACAAATCCTCTCTCCCCTTGCATGACTCATTTCGTGCATCGCACGACCTAGTTTGTGCATCACACTACCAACTTTGTTGCGACATTTCTAACATTTTCTAGCGGTTTTTGGTACCAACCACTAACTAGATCGTCATATACACAACCACAATTTCAACAAATGTAGTCCAAAACAATCGATTTCAACACCACATCCACAAGTTCAATTGCTTGGGCAATTTTTCTTGAAATTGTATACGTGCATTCGACGATTTGTTTAGTGATTAGTGCTAAAAATCATTGAAAATTTTCAAAAATGCTTCAACAAAGATGGTTGTGCAATGCATGAAATGGGTTATACAAGGGGGATTTTACAAGTTTTGGAAGGTTTAGGTCTATATGTCACATGATATGGGGGGAGTTTGTAACTTTTTAGACTTGTTAGGTTTGTGTGTCCCACAATTTAAGGGAAGTTGCTACTTTTTTAACTTGTTACTTTTTCTTATATAAGTTTTATGATGCGTAGCTTTTATATGCAGTCTGTTTTTTTATAAAACTTACTCATTAAACTTATTACTTTTTCTTATATAAATTTTACGATGCGTAGTTTTTATATTCAACTTATTTTTCGAATAAAATTTTTGTTTTCATTTTTCCAAAGGCAAAATTACTATAAAAAAATATTATAATTGATGAAATTGATTAATGTGGTTATTTTGAGTATAGTATGGTTAATTTCTTTACACCTATTTAATTTTTGTTAATTATTTTATTTTCCCTTATATTAAGGCAACCTATTGACTTAATTAAATATAATTTTTTATTATTTTCAAATCTGAACAATCCTTAGGCCAAACCCTAAATCCCCCCATAGTTTCCTTAAATGACAATACCTATCAATTTTTAAAAACTCAAACACTCATCCTTGATTAAAATCAATAATTAAGTTTAACGACTAATTATTAAATATTGATAGTCAGAAACACCTTTTTGTGTTTTTAATAAAATAAATTTAAAGAATAATAAAATAAATTTTATAAAAATAATAAAACAATAAATTTTTTAAATTATAAAAAATGAAAAAAGTTGAAATTTTTTAATATTAAAAATTGAAAAAATATAAAGCAACAACCATCACCATTGACGACAATCGCTATTGCTTTTTGTTTTTAATTTTAAATTACTTTTTAATTTTTTATATTATATTATATTTTCTTATAATCTTAATATTTTAATATTATTTCAAATTTTTATTATAATTTTTTATTTTTTTGGTTGCGAGTATGTTAATCATTTTATAAAAAATGTTGATAGAATTGTATGAAAAGAAAATCTTAAAATGAGTGTTTGAGTTTTTAAAAATTAGTACGTATAAATTTGTCATTTTAAGAAAAACTACAGGGGGATTAAGTCCTTTGGCCTAATCTTTAACTTTAATTTCTATGAAAAATGCTATAGATATCAAAGAAATGTATTGAATATCAATTGACGTGACATTGAATTTGTTGATGCTGATTGTATTATTAAAGGAAACTTTAAAAAATATCTAATAAAATCAACATTACGTTAATTGATACAATAAATCAAATACATTCTATCGGTATTTATAACATTACTCAATTTTTATTTACAATATGTAACACTATCTGGTATTATAGATCATTAAATTCATATATTTAAATCAATGTTAACTTTAAGTTCATGAACTAAATTCATATATTGCAATATGCACATTATTATAATATTTTGTGGGCGATTAAAACATTTAATATATGTGTTATTCTATGTTTATATGGGTTTTTGGATTATACAGATTCATATATAAATTAGGAAAGTAACAAATAAATTTTCAAAATCACTAAAATTTTCCTAGTGTGATTGTGCTCCAAAGATAATCTAAGGTAACAAGTTACTCCTAGGGTTGTACCATTAGGGTTATATGTTGAGGGTGGGGTATTAAACTATCGCCTGGTCGCTAATTATTTGTAGCAATATCTGAGTCTCAAATTTATTATGTGCATTGGAGTGAAGAGTTATTATTCTCTGAATTTATTTCTAAGGCTAACTGTGGAGTGCTTAGTTTTAGTGCACAACAAGAAGCAAGATAAAATCTTTTATTTTATATATATATATATATCCACATTTCACACTAATTTAAACAAGGCTAACAGCGAAGTGAAAGCAATCGAATACATTCTGATAGTAATGCTATTTTTGAAAAAATATATATATATATATACGGATGATGCTTGTAATTTTTTTT
Organism: Anacardium occidentale; assembly: GCA_026122585.1. Classification (NCBI taxonomy): domain Eukaryota; kingdom Viridiplantae; phylum Streptophyta; class Magnoliopsida; order Sapindales; family Anacardiaceae; genus Anacardium; species Anacardium occidentale. The sequence goes on along the minus strand of JAJEJH010000345.1, from coordinate 152,536 downwards.
TATTATGTAGGCATTAAGTTCTAGACACAAGATATAGCAAAGGATAAACATTGCAGCAAAGTTTCATTGTAAAGATGTTCCACATTTACACATACAAATTAGGCCACAGGACTTAATCGCACCCATGATTTCTCTAAGTGAGACAATTCCCACCCATGAACTTTAAAAATTCAAACACACACCCCTGAGCCATTTTCCTTCCATTTCTAAACATTTTGTATAAAATGACCAAAATATCCTCAACCAAAAAACTAAAAATTATAATTAAAAAATAAACTAATATTAAAATATTAAACTAGTATTAATAAAATAAATTTTAAAAATTAAAAAAAATATTCAAAATTTAAAAATTTAGAAAAAAAGTAACCACTGTTATTGACAGCATCATCGATGATATTGGCTATCGAAAACCTAACCAATCATTGTTAGCAACCTAGTTAAATTGATAGTTAGATTTGACTACCTCTGTGGTCACCTCAATAGTGGGTCACCCCATTTTTCAATGGAGGTAGCTAGACGATGGCCCAAAAAAGGCCAAAAAATGTTAATTTCTAGTCTTTTTTGACCATATGACTATCTTCGCCAAAAGATGGAATAATTATATCTAACCGTTTCTGTCATCGATACAGTTAGATTGACTGACAACCTAACCAGGTGGTCTTTTCTGGTCACCACCACTCAAAACACTACCATCGAGAGTGATTTTTTCAAAATTTTAAAATTTTGAATACTTTTTGTTATTCTAAATTTATTTTATTGCTATAGTAATATTTTACTATTATTTATATTTATAAAGTTAATTTTATTATTTTAAATTTTAATTCAAAAAGACAAAATTACCTCTTTGACCATTAAATTTAATTGGTGATTTTAGTCAAGGGTTGGGTGTTTCATTTTTTAGAAGTTAATGGGTGAAACTTTGTTAATTAGGAAAATCTTGGGTGGGAAAAAGTCATTTGGCCCGCAAATCATGTACATTTCATTTTAAAAATGGTTTCAAGGAAACTACAAAAACAATTTGATATTTCGATTGGACGTGCCCGAGTTCCAATGGACCTATCAACCATGAACACGTTGTCAGATTTCCAAAAACTTATAACTCCTATTCATATAGGTTGTTCCACTCGGCTGGTGCCTGCAACAAGAAGAAGCACAGGTGCGATGGCAAAATTTATCAACTAGAGCGATCCTGGAGACACATTAAACAATATGAATTCTACCCATTGAAACTAGAGAAATCCTGTTCCTGAAGGTCCTTTTTTATTCTCTCCCAAATCATTGTGTGAATTCAGTTAAGGTAATTGCAACATCTACATGTTATTGTCTTGGAGAACTTTTTCTTCTCCCTTTCTTCTTTTCTCCTATGACACTTGGTCTGCTAGCTAACCTTTCTCTTTCTCTTCGGTGGCAAAAGAGAATCACCTTCTAGAGCTTCTGGCCACCAATCAATTTAACTATAAGTTCTCATAGCATCGCGAAACATTCTTTTTGATTGGTGGTTAGGCCAATTACTTCTGCGATTGGCATAAATATGCCTTGCACAAAACCTAAGGTTAGCTTCTGCCATACTTCAGCTATGGCAATTAGGATTCCTTTCTGTCTATCGGACATGAAAGTCTTGCCCCTCCTACTTCTATTGCACTCTTTCAAAGAAGCCATCCACAGTTATCTGAATTCTCTGTTTCACATACACATATTGCCAGACGAAAGATATCATTGTTACAATCCATTATAACAGCTATCAACATAGTCCTCCATGGAGCCCTCTCAAGTGACATTCATTGATGCCTATAAAAGGCCTTCACCTCATACATCCGTTCCTTTGCGCTAGATAGGTAATGAATACCTTCTGGAATACTTTGTTTGCCTTCAAGATTATGCATGCATATCAACTCAATTTGCTCAATGAGTCACAATGCGCTTTAAATAAGCACTCCAATATCAGTTGCTTAGCTTTGTAATCATTTTGGATATTCACTATTATCCCATGTTTGCCCTTGATTCTTTCTAGAATGTTTGTCGTTCTTGTCTTGGGCTGTGTTCGCATATACTTGAAAAACTTGATCCTCTGTAAACCCAGTTATCTGTTTTTGTTTTGGACCTACGCCTTCAAATTCTTTCTCCTTAATGGACATATCAACCTTGGGTACTACACCTTCATCCTTACTATCACACCCGTGAGGACTATCAACATCATCATTAGATGAATTATACTCAGACATGCCATCCTTATTGTCACATCCTTTTTGTAAATTCTTTCATCGGGTACAATCTGATCCTCACCGCATCCTTCATCACCATCAAACTTAGAACTATAATCAGCACCTCCAATATTATATCAAGGCTTACATCAGAGCTCTGACCATCACTTTGGTCCTACCTATGATCAGTCAAAGCATCAATGTCACGCCTTGTTTTTTGTGAAATGATTATTTCTGCTTACATTCTCAATACATGTGAAGCTACTTAGGTTGTTTCATTGTCTGTGTTTAGATCCTACATGGGCTAGTGGTTTTCAGTTAGTTAGGGTGCTTGATTGTGCGGGCTTTGTGCATCAGTTGCAAGCTTTTGTCCTAAAAATGTTGGGTTCCACACGTCTACTTGCTCTGTCATGTCATCTTCTTCAAGAGTTGCTACTGGTGGAGATTACTAGTTTAGGGTTAAGTCATTTTCTAGGTTGTCTGCTAATGTGATTAGAATAAAGCCAACTATTGAGATGAGGGATTCCAAATATATAAATCTTATACCAAAAGTCTACATTTTCAATGTTAAATCCAAGTTTTACACCTTAAACTTAGGATCATAATTAACAATATAATCCAGGGCTTAGGGGAATGGATAGTAAAGCATGCAAAATTGATCAGCCCACAGACCACGTACATGTTGAAAAATTGATCAGCCCACAGACCACGTACATGTTGAAAACGCTTGACCAGCCACATTCACGCAAAAGGAATCAACCACAGTCCATTATTTATGGTGGCATTAAATCAACTAAACCTAACCACAACCCATGTACATAACCAATATTTAAGGTGGCATAAAAATAATTATAAAACAGGTTGACCAAGCCGCATGGAAAGAACACTAAATACAGTCGTATAAAAATACAACTACATAACCATCCAATGTTTATATATCCATATTCATATAGCAATACACACAAGCAATATTGCAAAACAATAAACCAAGCCACATTGACAAAATACCAAAAACAGTGTGTCAAAAACTAATATATATATATATATATATATATATATATATATATATATATATATATATATATATATCCATGCAATATACATTAACATACATAATAAAATCCATTTTTTTTAATAATTAATTTCTTCTGTTTCTAGAAATGCTGAAATATTACATATTTATGCAACTAAATCCCATGGATCATAATAGGCAACCATGTTTTTTTAATATCAGACAACAATACTATACTCTCTTTCAAAACCATTATAACATTAAACCTACGTATGTGAACAGCGCCAAACAAAAATATGCTCAACTTAAAAATGTAAAAACAATATCTTAGCTCTATACTTGTCACTACAAAGAAAGGAAAAAAACTTCTGCACGAACAAAATAACAAAAAGATAAATATTTTATTGTTATAAGTATTATTGTCATGATTCTAATGATTAATTATTTATATTTCAGTATTATTGTCATTGTAAGTAGTATTGTTATAAGTATTATTGCCATGATTTTAACGATTAATAAATTTATAATATCAATAATATATTTTTTAAATTTTTTACTAAAAAACTTATAAACTTGTGATTATTAGTCTTCCGGGTCTATATAAAAAAGATCCAAACCAAAAAATCGAACCAAATAATTTGAAAATTATGATTTGGTTCTAATTTTTAGTTTGGGTGTAAATGAGAAAACGGTTTATAATTACTATCGCTTTTTTATAATTAAAACTATATTATTATTATTATTATTACAAGGTCGAGGGATGATGTAATAATTAATTTTTTAGTATTTAATAAAAATATTCTACAATAGTAACAATACGATATATAATATGAAAAATTAAAATTTCAATACATGATATGTACAAGATTCGAATCTTGCTTGTGTTATGCACTTAACAAATACAACTTAGATGAGTATGGTATTTTGTAAATTTTCCCCCATGACAAACCAATTAGGGATAATTAAATTTTCATGTCCTTATAGTTTGCTCAATCCTCATTTAAAAATCAAGCTTCATTTCTGAGCTTCGTCGAACAAGGAACTTGAAAATGGTAAGAAGTACCTCCAGGGAGTTGCCTAGGTAGCACCTGGAGTATCCTCATATGCATGTGGGGACGAGAAAATCGTAGGTTCCAGACTCCAAACTTTATTACCAGGATAATATTCTTAATGTTACCCGACAGTGCGTTGTTGGGGTGCAGTGCACACTTGGGATTTATCTGGCACAGTGCACACCTGGGATTTATGTAGCCCAGTGTGATCAATTGCTCGAGCTGCTGGCAACCTAAACATTGGCTAGGTTGAAAGGTAGAGATGATCCAAATAGACGGAACAATATATAGGTGAAAAGTGTGACTAGGGGGATGGCTTAGGCTCGGGTTTCTCGTGATAAAAGAATTATAAGAATTAGCTTTAAATTACCGCTTGTTATTTCGATTTTTTCTCTTCATTTTTAATTTTTGAAAATTATTATCTTGAATTTTATTTTTTGCCAGGAGGAAGATACAGCCGAGATTTTGAAATTTCAATTATTTCAGTCTAAATAATTCATGCTTCGTTATGGCGATATTATATGTAGTGTTGCTTCAATGCATTAAAATGCTCTTTTTCTATTGTTATAAATATAAATCTATTTTCGTTTTTCCGTTGGGTCGTTGAGAAAATTTCAGACTTCACAGCTGAAATCTGAAGCATAAATTGTAATTTGGCCGAGAGATTGACCAAAGGTTTTGTCAGTTTACAAGGATTTCTGTTCAATTTTGTGTTTATAAATTTGGTAGCAGATCTATGATGGAGAAAGAACATTTGTGATGGAGAAAAAGATTTATAAATTTAGTTTACAAGGAATTCTGTTCAATTCTGAGGTTAAAGAAAAAGCATATCTGTGATGGAGAAAGACACATTAACATAAACAGGAAGCTCGGTTCACTTCCTAGAAGCAAATTTATGCCTCGAGTTGGAATTGCATATTGTTGGGTGGTGAAAATAAAATGACATTTTTGTCCTTTTATCCTCAATTTTCAATTGACAAAGTCAATTTTAGATTTCAGAAAAAAAAAAAAATGATTGAAAAGTGTTTAAGTGTCAACTCTAAGGTTGGAAAATATGAATCACAGGCGTGGAACAAATCTCTATTTTCCTCTTAACTCTCGTTTTTTGTGATGAGAACTTGGGGCCATAGTGGGAACAGTTGGCTTGAGAAGAACGAAAGCGGCAGGCAGGCATGTTCTGCAAAGAAAATCATAAAAAAACCGTTGAAAGATTCCTCAATTTCAGAGAAAAATTATGCCAAAAACCTTCCGTGATTGAAGTACAAAATGTATTGGGTCATCTCATTTCATTTTCATCCCCGTCAAGCAAGGCTTTTGGCCTTTCCCTTGCCTGATCAAACTATTCTTCGTCAAGTCAACTTAAATTGTTCCATTTATCATCACTTTCTATGGCATAATTTTTGTCTTCTTTTCTCTGTTTCATTTACAAAGCCGGCCAAATTGTTCCTCATATTTTATTTTAGGCCAAAGGACTGTTTCCCATCCATAGTTTGAGACGGGGACAAAATCCCACCCTCCAAGTTTCGAAAGCCCTGTCTCCCACCTATGAAAATATTTTTTATAATTTGTATACTCAAATTATATAGAAGATTTATATTTTTATTATTATTATTATTATTATGTTTGGTGAATTTTGTATACATAATAAAAAAATATTAAAATATTATTTTAGTTAAATGTTTTTAAACTAGTATGTCTTATATTAAAGTGTTTGTTTTAAATATTTTTTAAATTATTCTTCATGATATTGAATTGTGAAATTAATTAATTAATTTATTTATTTATTATTTTAGAATTGTCATCTTATTATCAATATACTTCTAAATTAAAATTACTCTTCTACAACCTGTGGAAAATGCCACCATCACACTGTGACAACAACCCACCTCACTAAAAACTGCATAGATAACCAAAAATAATAATAATAATAATTGAGGACATAAATTTTCACAAAATCTTCCTTGTCCAATTGATTGACATTGTTGACTCCACTATCGATTTGCAATTCGTCTACCTTGGATTGATCATTGTCAAAATCCATAATGAAGATCAAATTGAGACTAAATGAGAACACCAACAAAAGTCTTTCGCCAATTTCATCGATTTCATTGTGATCAAGAGATGAGATCAAGATTGAATTTATTGATTTATTAATATCATCGAATTCTTCAATTCAACTTCTACCTTTTGATTTATTGTAGTTTTTTCTCGTATCAGTTCACTTTTAACACCCCTAATCACCTTTGATTTGTTGTAACTTTCTCTTTATTTCCACATATTTGATTTAGTTTAACATATTTAAAAGTATTTAAGTAAAATAATATTTCAATTTTTGTATGACTGTCAAACAAACACAATAATTATTTATAAATACTAATTTTATCAAATATGATTTTATTTTATACCAACTAATCTAACTAATCTATCTTATAATAATATATTATTATAGGTAATTACCCGAATTAAATCCACCCTTTGCTTAATTCTCAGTTCATGCTACCCACCAAGTTCAATCATCTACTAAACTTTGTACATTAATTAATGGTATGGGACTATCATAATTGGGTAAGTTGTTGAAGCACTTGTTTAATTATCATTCACAAAACATTATAAAAGCACTTTCTTTGACCTAAATCTAGAGCAAACAATAGGACAAAGAGGGATGTAAGGTGCTTATCTAGGAATATCCTATTCTCTCCGTTGTTCATTTGCCTTATAATATCGTGACTCCAATCATAAAAAACAGAAGATCAGGCAAGTGGGTGACTTATTAATTCCCTTAAATAAAAGGTCTGTGAAGGTAGGAGTGGTTGGTACATTAATGGTTGGCAATTCAATTGAATTCCTCAGAAGATATATATAATATCCAATTTCATGAACCAGAATCCATATAAATTGCCATATTTCAAGCTAACGTAAATTCTACCACCTTCGATGGATTTTATGTGTTTTCATATAAACCATAAACCAAAAATCAAACATATCTTCAGCCACTATCTATGAGTTACACAAAACCATTGTATTTGATCCTCAAATCAACAAATGTGGAGCACTAAGTCTTTTCATTTGTTGTGAGTTTCTGCTAAAGCATTTTAGTCCATAAGCTCAACATCTTTGATCTTTCAAGTACTAGGAAATATTTCCCACAAACTAATTATCATATTAATACCATATGCCCTTCCAATAAGACGCTAAAAATGAAATATTTAGCATATTAATACATTGAAAATTGTTTTTCATATAACAATATGAATAAAAAAATATTTTATCCTTTTAGTATCTTAATTGGTTCAAACCTCATTATGTTAATTATCTGCTTTGTGAAGTTGAGCTTAGAATAAATTTTTATTGCGCTAAACTACTTAGAAGTCAGAGGAAACCGAAACAATTTTGTGAGATAAACGCACTTCCCAATCTAGCTTCCAAATTATTTATTATAAATATTAAATAACATTTAAGTCTCCAGCCACGACCCATTCCGTTCTATATACAGAAACAAATTAATAGCCAAACCATTCTCTCTTCTCGTCCCTCAAACTCAAACCCAAACTCATCAACTTCTCTCTGAAGAATGTTGGGGAAAAAGATTGGTTCCTTCAAGAAACTGGCGAAGAAGGTCAAGGTTATGGGAAGATCAGGCGAAAACAATCAGTCACAAAACGAATGTTTGCTTGGAGAATATGAGGATATGACTTCTATGGCCACAACACCAACAGGGTTTTTCGCAGTTTACGTGGGGGAAGAAAGAGAGAGGTTTGTAGTTCCAACTGGGTATCTTTCTCATCCACTCTTCAAGATGTTGCTGGAGAAATCTTGTAATGAATTTGGTTTTGAACAAAGCAGTGGCTTAGTGGTTCCATGCACTGTGTCTACGTTTCAAGAGATCGTGAATGCTGTTGAATGCAGCAACAGGAGGTTTGAGTTTGGAAAATTAGTGGAAGAACTTATTTAATTAGAAGTTAAATGGAGAATTAATGTATTAATATTCTCTGTAATTGGATTTCACTCATTTTGGTTTAGGATCTGTACAATTAGTTTAGTACACATACTTGGCTCATCAGCCATTGTTTGAGCCTATTTTTGCAAATTGCAACTTTTCAGGTAGATTCATTAATCAAGAGCAAAAAGAAAATTTCGCATAACTTTCTTGCTTCTTTTTTCATATCAAAGAAGTTCACATTTTTGGCATCTCTCCTACTGTAAAGCCGGCCTGATTAGAGAAAATTGCTTAAAACTGGCACTTTTCATGCTTATATTACGAGAGTTGTCTGCAGCTGGTGTCACAGATTTAACAGAGTTACCAGACTTTCTTTTGCTGACGCTAATTAATGTCAACATACAGACGTTTGTGACAGTTTAAGTTTCACTGTCAGTGTGAACATAAATTGGTAAAGAATATCTGAATATGGTAAGTTATTCATGTCAGAAATTTGGTGAGCAATGTTTAAAAGCCAGGATTTAAGAATTTTGTCTGTTCGTCATGGCAGCCTTAAATTTTTTCTGTTAGAAAATCTTCTGGTTGGTGCACAGAAATTGAGAAACATATAATTATTGGGTTAGCCTTTATAGAACAAGAATTATTATTATTATTAATAAGATAACCGAGATTATGAAACGGGTTTATTGTCAGTACAATTGCCCATAAGGGAAGTTTTAAATCTCACTGTTGCCAGCATCTACCAGAATCACCTTCATTTCATCAATTAGTTTTTGCATTTGCTCCTCAGAATGCAGGGGCGAAGGATAAACACAGGCGCAATCCAACTGTCCATCACGTAAGGTATCAAATATGGCGATGGACGGGCCAACGCCATGAACCGAGGAGCAACCAATGTAGTCTTCGAGGCCTATCTCTTGCTGCAGTCCGTTTGATTCATCGATCACGGGGTCCTCAAATACTGAGATGAAGGCAGTTCTCAGCGATGATGATGGGGTTAACCCAGGATTCTCAATGGCTTTACACATAAGAAAGTTGAGATCATTCATGTCAGTGAAATGCTTGTTATTGTTCTTAGCATTTGCAAACGATGTGTAGGCTCTTGTCGCCAGCTCCCACAGGGTTTCAGTTCCATTTATGTCGTGTGTGTTCAGAGTGGCAGAGTGGTAAAATCCTGAACCAATTTTGAACATGCTCGGTGAAAAATTCAGTTCTAAAAAATGAGTAGCGGATGGATGTGAGTAAGAGCCAAGGCTTAGGCTTACCAAGATGACTGCTGCTGAGAACAGGATCAAGGATTGAGCGGCAATCAATAAGAGTAACGACAGCATACTTCTCACTTTGGCCATCGGAAAGGGATTTAGACGAACGCGCTGCAATCAATCCTGCAGCTGCCAAGGCTCCACAGAGTTTGATACCTCTTGAATTGCAACCCTGCAGTATATTTGAAACTCAATTATCGGGCGTATGGACCAAAAATTCAATTCTAAATTATGAAGAATTATATGAATAAAGTCATCACTTTTTTGTAACATAATGATCAGTATGTCAAAATCTCTTATTAATGACAATAGTTTTAATATTTAATTGTCAAATTTCGGCAACAAAGTATTTTAATAGAAAAATGGAACAAGGAAAGACTCAAAATAAATAAAGGGCTAATTGCTGATACAATTTCTTATAGCCAACTGATGTATGCAATTTAGAATCATGTATAATATAGGTTACAATAGCACCGATTATAACATGAAAAGACTCGGATAAGTCTTCTTCAAGTGTGTAAAAGTGTTTAGGCGATGAATTGATATAAATAAAAGAAATAACTACGATACCAGAGTTTTACATAGTTCGGTTTGATAATCAAAATGTATACGTTCATGTTGTTTTCATTAGTTTGAATGTAATACAAAATTTAAACAAAATGATATGTGTAGTGTCTAGTATTCTATTTGTTTTTATTCTCCCGTTCTCCCTTTCTTTCCTCCTCTTCTCCCCTCTATTTACATACAATTTTTTTTTTAATGAAAAGTACATTTGAAACTCCTCTTATTTAGGATCTTGACCTATGATTTGAATTTAAAAGGATAGGGTTAAGTCTATATCAATGGTTTTTTATTTATAAGGAAGTTAACATATCGTTAGATTACCATTATTAAGATATTGCATCGTAGAACCCAAATATAGACTCTCTTTTGATAACGACAAATGAACCTTCTTTGTATAAACAATAGATTTAGTATTATTTAGTCACTAGTCGATTGTTATGATATTTGAGTCTCAAATCTATCGTGGGTTTCAAATTGAAGAGTTACTTAGTCATTGTTTGCTTGTTATTTTGTCTAACTATACTTCAAGGGTTGACTTTGGAAGCTTAATTTGGCCATGTAACATTTGTCGTACAATTCTTAGAGTTAAAAGAGTGGATTGGATTCGAACTGAATATATTCGAATTTGTTTTTTAGTTCAATTCGAACAAACTTAAAACAAATTGTTCAAATTTGAATCTGAACATGAATCCGAACTCAAACTATAATTTTAAAAATCAGTGAATATAAATTCGAACATAAACTGTACGAATCGAATACGAATACAAACTCGAACTTATATTAAAAAAATTTTAATTATATTTTTTTAATTATAATTTTTAATAAAATATAAATATGAATTATACGAACCAAATACGAATACAAATCGAATACGAACTAAGTTATATGAACCGAACACGAATCCAAACTTACTATAAAAAAATTCAACGAATACGAACACAAACCCGAACTATGCAAAGCAAGCTCGAACACGAATATGTACATGTTCGCATTTGGTTTAACTCGAATCTAACTCTAGTGAGGAGAATTTCAAAAACTTTAATATTCCTCAACCACATGGAGATTTCACAGTATCTTTCTAAAAAATGTAAGTTGACACTATCATGATCTCGTACATTTCAAGAGTAACTATTTTTGGGAGTTAAAACGTCCCAAGGCTAAGGTGTCTACATTGGAAGAAAACTAGCAGAGACAAATGAGCGATCCAAAATTCATGTTGAACAATTTAAAAGCCAAAAATGAGTCTTTGATGAACACTTGCCTTTGTTGTGAGCATATACGACAACCAAATGATGAGATACATGTTTTTCGGTCTTGGAATCACAAACTCTATAGGTTCCTTCAATATGAAAGATAAAGAGTATCAAAGAACCTAAAGAACAAATGAATCGCTTGGAAAAATATGTTTAATGAGATTCCTCACCTAGGAGGAGATAAAAGAGAAATTTATGATTACTAAGGTTGAGGTCGAGACCCAAGCTAAGGGCATGGTTATGAAAGTCTTTCATATTGTTTGACTTCATTTTTTGGACCATGATTTTTTCTTCTTGGATCAAACCTACAAAACACAAGCACAAAAATGGAGACAATCTTGAACTACAAAGGAGGATAATTGCATTCATCTAGTCAAGATAAGGAACACAAGACTTGAACCAATTGTACAAGTCCTAGATAGAGATATTTGTAATAAATTGTGTGTTAATAAAAATGCTAACCCCAAACATGATATGACAAATAACCTAGGGGGTGAATAGGTTTCTTTTAAACTTTTGTAAACTTAATACTTTTTCACGTAACCATTAAAACAATTTATATGTTCAAATAAATTAACCATGCAAGCAATTAACAATATAAACCAAATTTGAAACAAAGTAAATAAAGAGGGGATAGAAAGTGTTTAGCCAAATTTTATAGTGGTTCGAAGCTTCTCCACAAGTCTCCTATATCTACTACTCCAAGCAAACTTACTTGAAGTATTTTCTCTACTATTTTCAACCCCTAAGATACAGTAGTTTTTTATTTAATGGATTATGCCTTTATACACTAGTTTTGATCACAAGAGATTGTGTCATTAACGTAGTTTTATATAGGGATTTCGTCTTACACTAGTTTCACGAGATTGTCCCCAAGGATTGTTAAAATTATAGAAAAAGAATTTGCCTCTAAGTAGGCTAATACAACAATTACAGTTCAAGGGTTTCTCTCAAATGATTTACAACAAGATTTAGTGAGAGAAAGTGGAGAAGAATTACAAGATGAAAATATGGCTATGAGAACTTGTTCTCTCTAACTCTTCATCCTTCAAATCACTTCTAATTTAAAGCAAATGAGAAATGTAACTGTTGGAACTGATTTGAGAACCGTAGGAGCAAATATAGAAAGTCACACGATCGTGTAATCCTTCTACACGATTGTACTCTTATCAAAATGTGTTATCTAACAATCGAATTTCTTCTCTCGTGTGAACCCTACATAGGTGTGTGCACACATGGTCATATGTCTTCACATTTTTAGTATTTCAGTATTCCAAAAGTCCATATGGTCTCGTGCACGATACCAGCATGATTACCACACGATCAAGATTTTCAAACTTGCATAAACGTGTATTGTTGTTGCATAAGCGTGTGTCCAGATGTTGACGTAAAGCTCCTACATGGCTAGACATACACATGAGGCCTTGGCAATACGTCCTCATATACAGTGACACACGATCGTGTGTTTTAGAATTGCACAGTCGTGCATCTTTACTTCTTCATACATAGATATTTTGCATGACTCAATCAAATTGTGTGTTTCTTTTATAGGACACACACGGTCGTGTAGTTTGGTCACACTCGATTATGCACCAAGCAAATCATGTAAAATTAAAACCGTTTGTGCTCTTTGTCATGGATCAATACATGCAAGAACCGATTAAATATTTTAATAAAGTTTTTCATAAATTCAAAACCTATAAGAGTCCAACAAAAAATACATTATAAGACATTATCATCTTAATGCTTCACAAAAGTATAAATAATCGAATTATGTTCTCTTGCATTTTTTTAGTTTGCAAATTTCGTTAAGGAATCCTTTGCCGATAAGGTCTTTTATAACTTTCAAAAGATGACAACATTAGTTGGTGTCATGACCAATGTCATGGTGATAATGACAAACCTTATTATGATCTCATTGAGTGCGATCTCCATTTATTCTTTGAGTTTGTGGATATAACTTTTTATGCTTATTAGTTACATATATCTTACCAATAGGGTTGGTCAGAATGTATTTGTAATATAATGTGAAATCTTTCTTGAGCTTCTTAACATGAAGTCTTTTGTGATGATATTGTCCTTTTGCTTTTCTTATTGAATTAGCTTTATTGGTTATGGACAAACTGTAAGCAATTGAAATGGATGTGCACATGTCAAAGAACTTATTGGAATTTTCTAATATGCTTGAGTCAAAGCATATGTTAAAGCAATTTCTCGGACTAGCCAACCAAATAAGGGATTATGTTCTAAATTTGGCAATGATAATTAACGGATTAACAAAGAAAACCAACTTGAAAGTTTCATGTGAGTAGACTATCGAGGATACTAATTGTGTTATCCAGACAAAAGAACTTAACTAAGCACTTAAAACCTTCATGAGTTCTAGAAGAAACAAATTAGTTAATCATTGAAAGTAATGTGTCTGATCTTTACTAGGAAGGTGTGCCAAAAGTCAAGAGTACTAATAGCATTGAAAGAATAGTTTAGTATGCATCACTAAAATTTACTTCATCAAAAACAAGATATCCCACTCACAAAAAAAAAGTGCTTGCAGTAAGGGAACGTATTGACAAATTTTGATTATTAGTAATCAATCATGAATTTACTTTTAAGGATAGATTCTGAATACCTAACAACATTTATGAAGTTGTCTTTAAAGTATGATAAAACTAGATTAATCAGGTTGCAAATATGGTTTGCAAAATATCATATTAAGATTGAATTTATACCTAGTAAATCTAATTTTATCGTTGACTTCTTGTCTAGACATGTTGCATGAATATTTGACAACGAGGTCAATAGACAAAAAGGAAACTAGAAGCCTTTCCTCATGTTCCAAATGCAAGGCATAGGGTCATCTTAGGCAAAACTGCCCTTCCAAAAAGACTATAAAGCAAGAAACTTTAACATCAAATGATACTCCTATGGAGGAAATGACCACTGCAATTAAGCAAATGGTCACTACTTTATACTATTCTAAAATAGGTCATTGCTAAAATAAGGTAGGATTCTACTATTGAAACCAAGCAAGTTTGCATTATTGAAATATAAGGACTAGTGCATTCCAAGTCTCAACTATCACTAGAAATGGAGACTTTTGATAGACAAAACTTAAAATATATTAAAACATGCACAACAAGTGTGATGCTTAATGCAAACAATGCCAAAATTCAACAGAATAATGCAAAAACTACTTTATGAAACTTCAAAATTGGAAAAACTAGTAGATAAGACTCTATAAAAGAAATAGCTAGAGAAAAACAAGCTACAGGAAACCATTCAAAATGTTAGGGCTTCAATGATCTTATGGAAAGGTTAAATTTTCCAAGAAACTTGAAAATGTTTGAAGCTAGTAGAGCTTTTTAAAACAATCTAAAAGCTCAATGCTGAATCACCATGGTGATAGGACAAGGCTGAGTAAACCTCAATCGATTATTCTAGAAGCTAGCTAGGAAACTAGTATGACTTGCGACAGATAACATTTATAACAAAAATCATGAATTATTAGGACACCTATTCTTCAATTTACATCAATCCATAAAATTAGCACAATGGATACAATTTTCATGTTTGACATCTTTAATCTCAAGCTAACCAATTTGATGGATCTAATAGTTCATTTACCTCAAATTAATTTAAAGGAATTGTTTCAAAGACTAATATTCTATCCTAATGGAGTCATGGAATTGTTTGATCCATGGAAGACCTTTCAAAAGGGATTTTATAAAAAACTCTTACAAAAGCGATGAACCAATACAATGTCAATTAATGGACAAGAAGTGATAATGGATCCTAGAATACCAAGTGCAGTATGGTAGATAAATATGCAAAAACTCATGATACTATGTTCAGGCATAATAAGGCCTAGATACAGAATATAGCAGATGAATTTAATCTTGTCAATCTCTCTTAATAAGCTTTGATGAAAGGTACCAAAGATCATCTTTGAATAGCTTTAACCCATGAATAAGAGGTTTAGATAGAAGACCAATATTTCAAAAACTTCATGAAAGCTTTAGATAAGTCCAACTACGTCTAAATGCCCAGGAAGGTAAGGAAATTTGACGAACCAATAGACATTCAACACTTACATGCATATGTGTATCAAAGATAGGATGACAAATCGATGACTAAGATTTTGTCAACATTCAAAGATAAATGGATGAGATTTAGCACGTTTTTCAAATACTTAGAAAAATTATAATTATATAGAATTGATATATAGGAGATAATTGAACCCAATGTCATATTTATCTTATCTTTTTACGTCGTGAAAGCCTATTTTGTCTTATCTTTTACACTGCTCAGTTAGGCGGATTCAATTGCATTTGAATTTGAACTCTTACCCTTCTACTATAAATGGAGAAGTTGTATTGTTTAGTTTGGAAAGAAATGAAAAATTAAGAATTTTTCCAAAAATCTTGATTAGTTGATCAATAAACGCGATAAGGATTATTAAAAAAGGTATCCCTTTAATATTATCTCTCCTTGAATTTTTCATGTTTATGCATATTAATGATCATACAACTTTTAAATTATGTGTGTATGCATAGAATAAATAATTTAATACAGAAATGGTATCCAGATATCCATCACAATTATTTGGAATGGCTAGGGAGACTGTTAGACTTGATTCATACAACCCTTGGTCAAGGAGCAAAGCAAATCTTATAGTTCACTAACCAGATTACAACAATTGAAAAATATGAACTAGAATTTTGAAATAAATTGATGGAAAAAATTGAAGTTGTAATAGGATCTTGGTTTGGAGAATCTCAAGATCCTAACAAAAGTCCTTTAGAAGCACTAAACTTATATCTAAACTAAGGATAGAGCATGACAGATAAAGACACTCCTAGAGAATTTGCTGTCAGCCTACAAATTAAGTTTTCCTAGGTTACCCCTCGGTTATGTTGATTTTGTAGCTCAAGAAACCCAAGGAAATTGGGAAAAGGCCAAAAACTTTACCTAAAGGCTATTAAAGAAAATATCTTTGTTTCAAAAAGGATGGTAAATGGATAGTCAATCTAGACATTCCTTAAATTGTTCTTTCGTATGTTAAAAAAATTAGCAAATTTTACGAATAGGAACTTGAGAAACAAAGAAAGTCTGAACAGGGTATTGGTTCATCAAGACCTTACCTAAGACCTAAAATGACGAATATAGAAAACCTCATTTCACAACTCAAGGAATCTGAGGTTAAAAAAGACCCTCTTATAGGAATGAAGAATTTGTTAACACTCTTTTGAAGGATTTTTTAGACAAAATCTCAAAGCCTGAATACAAACTTATGGCTTATCTTACCAGGATAAAAACGAAATATACGCCAAGACCTAATCCAAGAACAGTGGAGATACCATTTAGTGGAAGTTCTCTTAGTATTAATTAAGTTAGTAATGTTGTTAAAGCAATATCAATAAGGTAAACTTATAGGTTTCTACGATATAAATTGGGTTCGTATGCAAAACAAAGCATTTGACCTAGGACAAACTTATAGGTTTCTATGATATACACTACAAGGCGCTATAGGAAGCTTTTGGATAAGCTTGAAAGCTAGTACCGGTCTTCTAAACAATATAAGGGACTTAAAAAGTCATGAAGGCAGTTTTGCACTCTTCAAGAAAATGCTCTATAGATAATTTACTGGAATGACCATTACCAGTAGGAATCTTGCAAACGTTGTGGCATTAAAAGCTTTGACTAAACTTCGTTGTGTCAATATAAGAATTTTGTTTGTGCATATAGACGATATTTCTATTAATTACCCGGACGAACAAAAGAGGTCTTAAAAACACCTTTTTTGCAAAGTTGCCCAATGGATGGGATAAATTTGCTAACGAGGTGTTTAAGCTACTCCTAGAGGAGAATCAAATAGTTGATTCTCTTGGAGGGAGGATTGAGGCTATAAGACAACTCGTAAGAACAAGTTGTCTTAATGCCAAGCTTGATAAGGAAACCAAGAAGCTTGACTTTAATGATGCCTATTACTATAAGTTTAGTGGAGTCCTAAGACAATACAATTGTGATAATAAATCGGTTAAACATTAAAATTGGAAGACTCATAATAAAAGAAATAGCTTCCAAAAGCAAATGTTTGATAAATCAAAACGCTTTTGATCTATGAGGAAAACATTTGTTTTTAATAAGTCAAGACTTTTAGATCACGGTAAACATATAAGCAACTAACTATATAACAGAAAAACAATGCATTCCAAAAGAATTATTGAAACAACTAGAAAAACCTCTCCTAAATATTATGGCTAATAGAGGTCAAAGTATGATTATGGAGTTTGTCCAAGGCGTAACCATACTATTAAAGAAGAAAATGTTCACTTTAAGGAAAGTCCTTCTTATAAAATACTTACAGGTTGACTTCATTTTTGGAAACTCCTTTTTGTGAGGGCAAACAGAAGTAAGGCATTTTGTCCAAGGCAATAATTATATCATTCTTAAAGGACACATAATCTCAATTCTCACTAAGTAAAAATTACTGAAGTCAAAAATGGCTTTAGGCCACAAAAGAAACGACAAGAACCAGATCATATAATATTTCCTATTTTTATAAAAGAAAATTGGTGGTTTCAACAAGAAACTAGTGAAGAAGATGAGGAAGAATTGACTTGTAATGTTTTCTTTCAAAGATTATATTCTAATCATTGGATCACATAGATCGTACAAGAGAGATCGCAAGAGAAAGTCATCTCTAGTGCATACACTAGAATCATGAATGAAATCACACATAAGGATAGAACTTTGAGAAACAAGAGTCAAGAAGATCACTATTTAAAATTTGATGACATTGTCAAGAAGTTTAAAGAGGAACTTTCTCCATGTTTTGATGATAAACCATTAAAAATATGGGAAATGAATGGTATATTTGCTTTTATTAAGTTGAAGGACTCTTAAGATAGGATAAAATTAGATTCTCGATAATACTCTTCAGATGTTGAAGAGGAATTTAGCAAGCAAATACTATAACTCTTATCCAAGGGATTAATACGAGAAAGTAATAGCCTACACACCAAGCCTTCATGGTTATGAATAGAACTGGAAAGATAGTTGGAAAAGTTTATATGGTAATCGACTATAGGCAATTGAACAAAAAAAAAAAAACTATAAACGGTGCATATAAAATCCTTAACAAATTACCTTTGTTAAATATAGCTATATTTGGTAGAATTTTCTCATGTTTTGATCTAGAGTCAAGATTTTCGCAAATCAAGATGGCAAAAGAAAGCATACCTTTAACAACATTCACATGCCTTAAAGGGCTATATGAATGGTTAGTTTTGTCATTAGGGCTTAAGCAAGGAAAATGGACAAGGTTTCCTTTGACTTGTCTAACTTTTGTATTGTCCATGTGGATAATCTACTAGTTTTCAACAAAACTAGGAAAGAACACAAAGATCATCTTAGAAAGTAATCAAAAGGTTCATTCATCATAGAATGGTTATATCTGAAACCAAGATAAAGTGGTTTCAAACTAAGGTTAAATTCTTACGAGTAGAATTCAAAGGAGGAGGAATCCAACTCCAAGACCACATATCAAAGAAACTACTAGAATTCTTCAATATACTTGAGTCAAAGCATATGTTACAACAATTTCTTGGACTTGCCAACTAAATAAGGGATTATGTCCCAAATTTAACTATGGTGATTAACGAATTAGCAAAAAAAAAAAACATATTGAAAGTTTCATAGGAATGTACTATCAAGGATACTAATTGTGTGATTTGAAACAAAGAACTTGACTAAACACTTAAAACCTTCATTACTTTCGGAAGAAACAAATTAGTTAATCATTGAAAGTGATGTGTTTGATCTCTATTGAGGAGGCGTGATAAAAACCAAAGGTACTGATAGCATTGAACGGATAGTTTGATATGCATTAGGAAAATTTACTTTACTAGAAACAAGATATCCTATTCATGAATGGGAAGTGCTTGTAGCAAAGGAATGTATTAACAAATTCTAGTTATTTGTAATCAATTGTGAATTTACTTTAAGGACATACACTAAATATCTAACAACATTCATGAAATTGTCCCTAAAGGATGATAAAACTAGATTAATCAAGTGGCAAATCTAGTTTGCAAAATATTGCATTAAGATTGAATTTATACCTAGTAAATCTAATTTTATCATTCTTTTTTACTAGACACATTGCAAGAATATTTGACAACTAGTACAATGGAAAAAAAGAAAACTGGAAGTCTTTACACTTGTTCCAACGCAAGGCAAAGGGTCATCTCAAGCAAAACTGCCCTTCCAAGAAGACTATAAAGCAAGAAACTATGACATCAAAGGATATTCCTTTTGTAGAGGAAATGATTACTGCAACTAAACAAATGGTCACTACTTTACAAGGTACTACTGTTCTAAAACAAGTTATTGCTAAAATAATGTAGGATTCTACAACTAAAAACAAGTAGAGTTGCACTACTAAAATGAAGGGACTAGTACGTTCCAAATCTCAACTATCATTGAAAACAAATATTTCTGATAAACGAAACCTAAAATATCATTAGACAAGTACAAGAAGCATGATGCTCAATGTAGACATTACTAAAATTCAACAATGATGTCCTAAATAACTCTATTAATAAAGTATTCTAACATCCACCACTAATATCCCAAGTACTTTATTATCCTTTCTATGAAGTATATTATTCATGGTAATAAAGATTGCAAAGTCAATTGAATCATCATTATTCACCTTTTAGGCTTTGATGCCATTTTTCAATTAAATTATTTATGCTATGTATGCACACAAAATTTAAAAATTGTATAATCATTAATATGCATAAGCATGAAAATATGGGGAGAGATATTATTAAGGTGATGCCTCTTTTGATAATCATTGTTGAGTTTATCAATAAGTAATCAAAAGTTTTAGAGAAATCTTTAATTTTTTATTTTTATCCAAACTAAACAATACAGTCTCTCTATTTATAGTAAAAGAGTAAGGGTTCAAATTTTGAACACAACTGAATATACCTTGACAGAATAATATAAAGATAAAATAAAATAAGTGCAGTCCAATAGGTCTCTGCCACATAAAAAGACAAAATAGGATAAATATGATATTAGGGTCTACCATCTGCCATATGTCAATTCTATATAATTATAATTTTTTCAAGTGTTAGAAAAACATGTCAAATCTCATCCATTTCTCTTCAAATGTTGACAAAATCCTAGTCCTCCACTTATCGTCTACATTTCTGATACACATGTGCTTGTACGTGTTGACCATTTATAGGTTGGCTAAATATCCCTATCTTTCTAAGCTTTTAGGCAGAATTGAGTGTGTCTAAAGCTTTTATGAAGTCTCCAAAAGATTGACCTTCTATATGAGCCTCCTGTTCATAGGCTAAAACTATTCGAAGAAAAACTTTCATACTTTTTATTAAGGTTTACTGAAAGAGATTAACAAGAATAAATATATTTTTCATATTTTGTATTTGGACCTTATTATGTTTGAACAAAATATCCTGAATTTTTGTATATTTATTTGATAGAACAACAATTGTTTCTTTGTCTATATGAACAATAGCATCTTCCTTTAAAAGTTCATTCAATTTGGTTCAAACCTATAGTATCTTGGAGATATGTAACCTGGTTCAAAAATAACTTCTCTTTCTTAGTATTTTTTAGATTTCTCAAAGTGCAGTTGTTCTCATAATAACCTTGTTGTCTATAAGTATATGGTACCATGATTCTCCTATAAGAAAATATCATATCTATATAGGTTGAATATTCTCATCCTTTTATAATGAGGAAGTTATCATCCAGGTGAAGGTGTTAATCCGCCTTTCTAATGCATAAAGCATTTATTTTATTATATCTGGTATTTTGGGATCCACTATCACTTACTGTATGTCAATTGACATTGTATTGATTTACTCCTTTTCTAAAAGTTCTTTACAAAATGTCTTTTAAAAGGTCTTCGATAGAACAAACAATTTCATACCACAATTAGAATAAATTGTTAGTCCTTGAAGCAATTCCTTCAAATCAGTTTGAAGTAAACAGATTATTAGATCTATCAAATTGATTAGCTTAAGATTAAATATCTCAAACATGGAAATTGTATCTATTATGTTAATCCTTTGAATTGATGTAAACTGAAGAATATGGCACCCTAAGAACTCTTATTCTTTGTGATACCTTATTTGTCTCAAGTCATGTCAGTCTCTTAGCTAGCTTTTAGAATAGTCAGTCAACTTCTACTTGGTCTTATTCTGTTAAGCTTCTTGATTATTCCACAAAGCTCTACTAGCTTCAAACATTTTTAGGTTTCCTAAAAAAGTTAACCTTTCTACAGTATCGTGGAACCCCTGCAATCCAATAGTTTGTTTTCCTTTAGCTATTTCTTTTCTAGAATCCATTCTATTAGTTTCTCTGATCCCAAAGTTTCACAAGGAAGTTGTCTTCTTCGTGTTACTATGTTGAATTTAAGCATTATCTACACCATACTAGTCTCCATATCAAAGTTTCAAAAGACACAACAAACTTTCCAACATAACATAATCAAGATACATTTGATTACCTTCTTTTAAGAGGTTTGACAAGCATTCAGATGGTCATATATGTCTAGCTTATAGGTTTGATAAGTTATTCCACCTAAAGAATTCATGTCAATTATAAACCCACTGCTTGGGACACTAAGCAAATGTTGTCTTGTAGATAAGACATTAGTTTTTGAAGTTTGTAGGTGTTTTCCATTGAATAACATTCCAAACTACAAGGTAGATAGCTTTGATTATCTCACTTCAAACAACAAGTTAGTTCGTAACACACACTGATAAATTAGACCATGGAGGTGGGGCATTAAGACATAGTTAACCACCTTTTTTGAAGAGGCTTGACATGCATTAAGATGGTCTTCAAAGAAATGAGCATTATGTGCTGGTTGAGTAATATAAAAAAGATCAATTGGAGGTCTAGAAGTAGTATCCACTCAAGTTATGTTGTGCTAACTTTGCAAATGAACTTGATTTGAAAAAGACTCTAGATCGCTCTTTGAACTACTTAAAGATCAATTGTCTAATATTTTTTTATGCTTTTTTTTTTTTTTACCAAATCATCTTTAAGTCTATGAGAGAAAAAGATGTTTATGTGCCCCTCCTCTTAGAGGCGTCAAATGGATCGTCCAAGCACAACTAAAAAAGTCTAGCACATGGTTGCCCAACAAAAAAATGGATATGTCGAGCTAGGCCCATAGGCTTAATGAATCAAGTCGCAAGCCTTAAGGTTAGACTTGCAGGCTAGGTTGACACAACTGCTACAATGATTTTATTATTTTTTAATTTTTAATTTGTTTATATATATTTTTTAATATATATTATATTTAAAATGTATATAATATAATATATTAATTGTTCAAAGGTTGGCCCATTAAAAGTTGTCGAAGGTAAGGGTTATACCCCAAACCTTTAAAATTTGAAGGCTAACCCAACCAGAAGGCCCACAAATTTGCGAGCCTCGGTCGACCCAATAGGCTTGGTTGGACCAAGCCTAACCCAACCCAACCCATTGACACCTCTAATTCCTCTAGTACTAAACTATGGATAAGATTTCTCATCACGAAATGATGTATGCAATTTTAGAGTCTTAAAATAGAATTTATTGTGATAGCAATAATTAGAATCTAAAAATACTTGAATAAATATGTTAAGAGTGTGTGTGATTGAGGAGATGAATTAAGAAAGATAAAAGAAATAGATGTGACATAGTTTTTATATGGTTCACTCCAATAATTAGAATACCTGTATCCACAATGTTCACAAAAATGATACAAAATGATATATATTATGTTTAGTATTTTGTCCCTTTTTTTTTTTTTTTCCCCTCTTCCTCTCTTTCCTTCTCTTCTCCTTTCTTTCTATATACAAGTTTTCCTCTCTTTTTGTATGCAAATTTTTGAAGGAAAACGTAAATTTGAGACTCATTTTATCTAGGACATTATTGATCTATGATTTGAATCTAAATAAATGAAGTTACAAATATATCAACAGCATTTTTATTTATAAGAAAGCCAACATTTGATTGGATAATTGTTATAAAGATATTATATTATAGAATCTGACTAGACCCCCTTATTGACAATTACATGCGAACTTCTTTTTACCAGTCGTTTCCATGTCAAGAACCCATTGTAAACTTGAAGCTAAAATGTTACTTAGTCGCTATATCTAGCTATAATTTCATATTGACAGCATACCACCAACAATATGAAATTTTTACGAACTAAAAAATAATATAAATTTAGGTCTTACTATATAAAAAACAATGAACTAATAACTACTATCAGTCCAAAAAATTTATCTTGCGGTGTTGAAGTTTAGATGCATTTCTGGGGCCTGTTGTTGGCCTTAAGTCCCGGCCCGCTCAGAAGTGGGTGGGCTCGAAATATTAAAATTTTTCTATAAAACAAGTGTGGTATGGCACGAAACTCTAAATTCACGGGACAAGAATGCAATAATGTACATGTGAAAAACCAGAAAGGAGAGGGCATTTTTTTATTAATTTGTTTGGACTTTTCTTCTCAGACAAATTGGGCCTACAGGCGACTCATGTGCTCTGTGGTGATTGGTGAACAGTTTTGGGCCCATCAAAAATTTGTAATTATTATTTTTCAATTAATTTTTAATATTTATGAAATATTTAATTTAAAAAATCAAAGGTAATGGCGTCTATTTCATGTTTGTAAAACAATTTAATTATTTTTTTGGCATCGAAATAGAATATTCTATCTATAATTGATGATATATGAAAATATTGATAAATAATATAAAAAATTTTTGTTCACCAAAATCCTTACTTGAATAAGTCTGTGAGTGTCCGCCGAATCCAGCCGCAGTCTGGCCACCTTCGAACGTCTGGGCGAACTTGCGTCCAGAAAATCTATATACGACAGCCTAAACGAGTTCAACGAGTAACCCAGCATGTCCAATCCACGTGCCCAGAAGGGCTTGTTTGCCTTTCCACTCGGAATAAAATCCTCTATTCCCAAACTAACCTCACTCTTTCTATCATATTCCTCCGCGATCCCTCCTCCCTTCGTCTCCCCTCCGGCCAGCTTCAACGTTTCCCTCAGCAAACTCACGGCCGACGAGCGGTCACACACCGAAGTGTGCAGCCGGAAAACAACAGCCCATTGCCCGTCGTTTAGTGCATAAGTAGTGACGAGGAACAAGTCAGTGTCGTCCGTGTTGTCGTTTCGCCAGGCGTTTTGGTTCAGTTCGTGCTCGAGGATGAGGTGGAATTGAGAGACGTCATGGCGGTGGTGGTTGGGAATGATCTGGGACGTTGATGAAAGATCGAAAGATGAGATTTGGCAGTGGGGGAGGGGCGGAGTGAGGAAGCAGAAAGTGTTTGTGGAAGAGTCAAAGTGGAGCTTGGAGCGGAGAATAGGGTGGTAATTTTGGAGCTTGTGGAGGGCATTTTGGAGAAGAGAAATATCTGGGGGTTTTGAAAGGAGAAGGGCGAGAACGGTGATGCCTGTGCCTGTTGGAACTGCTCTGCACCAGCTGTTCTCGGTGCCACCGACGGGTCGGGACGTGGGCTGGGGTGGTTCTGCGTTGCAGTCCTGTACTTGGGCGTGGGACATGTCTCAGAGTAAATTGAATGACGGAAATGGAAGTACTTCGTCGTTTAAGAAGGGCGATCGGGCCGTACAAGATGAGATAATATTTGTTGTTTGGGATATTTAACCACCTAAAGCAAAGGATAGGATTTCCCTTAATAGAAATTTGAATTGTGAGGAGAAGTATAGGCACTTAACACAAGGCCAAATGACTATTTCCCCTGCAAAGTTTTCTTGAAGGACAAAGTCCCAACCAAAAACTAATAAAATGTTAAATACTTACAAGCTAAATAGATTTTTTTCTTTTAAAATAAATTTTTTAAAATTAATCAAATTAATTTTATAAAAAATGAATCTTATAAATTTATAAATTTAAAAAAATTAATAAAAACTTAAAAATAAAATAAAAATTAATAAATAACCACTATCAACAACCGTAGTTGCGATTAACGTAACCAGATGATCGAAATAGTTATCTAGTTTGACCGGTAAAGATCTGACGAAAGTGGTCATATTTGAGCATTAAGGTTAAATTCGAATCAAATATATTCATATGCCTTTTTAAATTTGATTCAAATAAGCTTGAAACGAGCTATTCAAATCCAAACACGAATGCGAATACGAACTATAATTTTAAAAATCAACGAACATAAACCTGAATATAAATTGTACAAACCGAATATGAATATGAATCCAAACTTAAACGAAAGTTTTTAAATTATATTTTATTAATTATAATTTTTTAAAAATATAAATACAAACTATACGAACTAAATACAAATACGAACGTAAATCAAACTATACGAACTGAACACAAGCCTAAACTTTACTATAAAAATTTCGATGAAAATGAACCCAAATACAAATCAAGCACGAATCGAATGAATCCGAATACCAACAAATACATGTTTATGTTTGATTCAGTTTGAATATAATCTTATTGAAAACTTTTGCCATCGAGAATAGCCAGAAATAATTGATTTCAAGCATGTCAAAAATGATCAATTTCAATACCCTAGGGGCTTAGCTTAGTGGTAAGGGTATGGGTCAGCCAAGTGGCCAAAGTTCAAGTCACAATGAAGCTAATAACCTCTAATTTACCTAGTCTGTGGTTGCAGGTCTAAGTGATCACAGGTCCCCCGGGTTTATCCTATCCGATTAGTTAGGGTTAATCGGTTAGTATGGATAGAAGTTTTTGGGTTAACAAAAAAAAAATGATCAATTTCAATCATACTGATTGTTTTTTACCATATTTTATAGAGGAGATACCCAAACTTGGTCTTCTCTGTCGGATCTTTAGTGGCTTGATATGACCGTTTTATCATTTAAATGGTTAAATTTGATCGCTAATCAAATCAGGAAATCTTTTTTGACTATCTAGTTAGATTAACAATAACCACTACTGTGGTGGTTTTTTTTTTTTAATTTTATTAATTTTAAAAAAATTTTAAATTTATTATTATATTAATATTATTGTATATTAAAATTTATTTATTTTGTTTTTTTTGGTTATTTCATTGATAATAAAAGAAATTTGATTAATATATGAGTATTTAATTTTTTAAAAATTTTTAGATACAAATTGATCATTTAGAAAAACTTTGGGTGGAAACAAGTCGTTTGGCCTTAGAGTAAAGACAAACATTTTGTATTATATATTATTTTACGTGTCAATTCAAAATTATCTAATTAAATACCCACACTTTATATTTAGGTTACAAATTAGTCTTATTGATATGGCCAAATCACTTATTCGTATTCAAGATTTTTTTAAATAATAGAGCCTTAGCCATCCATTTTTTTTTAAAGCCGAATACCCACTTTTTAATTATTTTTTATCCATTTCTGTTACAATATTATGCTAATGAAAGACTAAATTACTTATTAACCCTTTTCTATTTGAAAGTGATTGATAATCTTAGCCTTTTCCCAGAAACACCCATTTGACAAAACTCGATTCTTTCAGCTAAGGCGTTGCAAAAATTATGTTTTTGACAATGGAAAACTCCTAGTAGGAGCCAAAAAGACAAGAGCTTTTAAAAGCAACCAGCATTTTCGTTTTTATTTTCTTTTTGTTTGCAGTGAAAAATCAGAGAAGCAATTAGAAGAGGAAGGGTTTCAAAAAACTGTTTTTCTAAAACAGAATTCGACAACAAAAGCTGGATATTAGAGTGATTGAAATGACAGATTAAAGTGCCAGCTGAAATGATCTTGATGCCCTTAAACAAAATTTTTTGTCTACAGAGGTGCTAAGACATCATTATAATAAAGAAGTCATTAAGAATGACACATGAATGTAAGTCTGTACATTATTTTTTGGGTAATTATATAAATTACGTGTGAAGAAATTGAGAGAGAATATTTCTTCATACATTGAGAAGGAATTTTCATTTCATACACTACGGAAAATGCAACTACTCTACAAAGTTACAAAGAATTTTGTTCATAATGTCACTCTACACCCCTAACTTTTAGCTGATTATATTGGCTCCCAAACTTTTGATTTCTCATTGGCATCCCCGATATGTCTTATAATTATCCCAAAATGTCAAGTCCATATTTAGATAAACTTGGGTGATTCACTCTATATGTAATGACTCTAAAGTTTCTTAATCTTAGTAGATAACTTTTTATTATGTGTGACATATAAATTTTTTATTATATTGATAATGAATAAAATTATAATTAATTTATAATTAATCAACTCTTTATTCACAAATCACAAATCATAAATGACCCATACCAAGATATCGTTATCGGTCGATTAAACTGGTTTTACTTTTTAATAATAACGGTTATTAAGTAATCAAATTGTTTTATTATACTAATAGTTCATTAAGGTTGAAACATAAAAATAATGGTCACTTCAATTACACTTAACTTTGTGATTTGACTTTCAAAACAATGATCATATATTGTTTGACTTATGTATTAATTCAATCTCATTGTGATCATAAATTTAATTTGGCATAGTCAACCATCATATAGTATGATGAAATATCTTCTTATGTATCTAAAAAAGATGAATCTTATGTTGATATGTCACAACTTTAATACATTTTTTGACATAAGCCAACAATTACCATATTAATAGCCTAATAAAAAGGCTACGCTAAGACTAGTGTTAAACTAGATCGATTAGTATATGAGACATTTCACTGATGTCAAGTTTAAGGATTATACATATCATCATCCCTTAAACGATATAAAAAGGCTACGCTAAGACTTGTGTTAAACAAATATAATAATTATCTAAAAATATTATTATTTTATACCTATAAATATTTAAGGGGATCTATCTTTATAGTAACGTGTTAATTTCAGTAATAAAATGTTTTTTAGACCAAACAAACCTTAAAGGTGTGTTGAGTTGAGGTAATAAATTGTTGTGTGTAAATTAGTATTGTGTTTCTTAAGCAATAATAAAATAATATTAAGATATTATTTTATTTATGTGCCCTTAAATATATAATACTAAATTCGATTTCGAACAAAATAGTTGAGATTTTGACTAGTTTTTTGGTTAACAAGGAACTCTTATTTGAGTTAAATTTCTCTTCGAGACTTTATTAATCATATAAAGTAAATAAAATATACTTATTACACCAAAATGGTTTTACTTTAATACATTGTTAATAAGTTTCAAGCCCATCCCTTCTTACTTATTTGGGTGTCTCCACATTTGTCACTTAAATGAACCTTTAAGGATGGTTTTGGTTGGTGTTGATAGCAAAATGGTGAAAATGATGGTGGTGTTGCTATAAAGTTAGGTGGGGGTCGGTAATAGAATAGATAGCTCATAACTTTAATGAGTAAAATGAGCATTTTGTTTTAGCCCAAACAACTTATTTTCACCCACGGTTTTCTAAATAATAATTCTCGTAAAAAACTTCTATAAAATTAAATACTTACCCATTAACTAAATTTTTTTTCTAAATTTATTAACATTTTTATTGAAATACTAAAATACTCTATAATAAATAATATATAATAGTAATATTAAAATAAATTTTAATACAAAACAATATTAATATAATAGTAATAATAAATTTAAAAACTTACATAAAATTAATAAAAATAATATAAAAATTTTAAAAAGTAACCACAACTATTATTAATAGTAGTTGTCGTTAACCTAACTAGGTGATTAGAAACAACCATATAATTTTATTGACTATCGGATCTAACTATTTTGATAGTGGAGGCTTCGGTAGTCATAGAGAATGGTCGAAAATGACTAGTTTCAAGCACGTTGATTGTTTTCAATCATTTCTAATAGCAGAGGCAATCAGATTTGGTTACTAGTGATGATGTCGGTTGTAGTGGCTGTTTTTTAAATTTTTAGTATTTTTTTTTTTTAAATTTTAATGAATTTTTAGTTTTTTATTAATTTATTATTATTATTATTATTTTCTATTTTAATTATTTTTATAAAATTAATTTTATCATTTTTAATTTTTATTTAAAAAATAAAAATAGTTTTCTGATTAATTATCAAATTTAACAATTAACCTTAATCGATAAATATTTAACTTCTTACAAATTTTGGAGAAAAAATTTGTTATTTAAAGAAAACTTGGATGAAAATAAGTGGTTGGACGTTTATTTTAAAAATTGTAAAATAATGTGTAAAATAATCACGATAAGCATTTAGGCATACCTGTTATTGTACTTCAATCGAAAATATTTTTATAAACTATAAAATTATAAAAAATTTAAAATTATTTTAATATTTGAAGTCGTAAAATTAATTATCTATGTATCGCCTACCAATTAACTTTAAATGGCGCAAATATACACCGCACGATCCCAGACTCCAAATATCAACCCTCCGATAAACAACCCAGCGAGCGGCCCCAAAAAAATTCAAAATCACCCCGCCCCGCTCTCATTTCAGATTTCATAGCACAGGGAAAAAGTAAGAGAGAAGAGTTTTCGAAGTGGATCTAGTAAACACAAACACCATAGGCCTGTGCGATTCGGCTTCTAGTCCTCGATTCAAAATGTCCGGTCGCCACGAAAGAGAGAAAGGCGTGAATGTGCAAGTTCTTCTGCGTTGCAGGTACAGTTATGTGATTGTGAGTGTATATACAAAAATATATATGTATTTCTTTTGTTAATTTGCTAACATTGAGACAATTGGTTTGTGTCGTTTTGACTGGATTTTCAGGCCGTTTAGCGACGAAGAGCTGAGAAACAACGCGCCACAAGTTGTGACTTGTAATGAGTACCAGAGAGAGGTATCCGTTTCGCAGAATATCGCCGGGAAGCAAATCGATAGAGTTTTCACTTTCGATAAGGTACTTTCCGTAAAAAAAATATTAAACCTTTTCTCTTTGCATAAGATATGGTTGATAAATTATCGATTTGAAATCTTAAATTGTGTGTATCGGTTTAATTTTCTATTTTGTAGTAGAGGGTTTAGTAAATTAGAGTGATTTCCTTGAATCGTAATTTGATTTTGCCAAGTTTAGTGAGAGCAATGTTGTTAGACGTTTCTAAAACATTGTAAGGCTTACTATTGGTAGAAGCATAAAGTTCTAGGTCAATGCCATAAGCATTTGCATTATAAATAAAATGTTTTGAATCAGAAGCATGTACGTATCATTAAAACATTGTGCATTTTGGCTTATGTTGCTGTTAAAATCGTTCATTAACTAAATATCCTTATCTTTTGGGCGAATATTTATGTGGGTTATGATTCTTATGCATTTTACTGCACCAAAATTTGGACATAGACTTGGCAGATTAATGTTAATGTGTACATGTATATGCCTTTTGGAGATTATGCTGTTCCAGTGTTTGCTGCATCCTGATTGGTTCATGTAACTTTAATTGAAGCTCAAACTTCAAAGGGTCTTTTTTGTGGTAGACAATGAAGTTTTGTTGATGATACATGTAGGTTTTTGGCCCTTCAGCCCAGCAAAAAGATTTATATGAACAAGCAGTTGTTCCAATTGTTAATGAAGTTTTGGACGGTTTTAACTGTACCATTTTTGCTTATGGTCAAACTGGTACTGGGAAAACATTTACCATGGAAGGCGAAAGCAAAAGGTCAAAGGTATTATATGTGTAGCTTGTGATTTATCTTTTCGGCGTTTTTTCAATGAATCTTGTACTTATTGTTGTCATGTGGAATGAAACAGAGTGGATCCAATGGAGAATTGCCTCCAGAAGCCGGAGTCATACCTAGAGCTGTTAAGCAGATTTTTGATACGCTTGAGAGCCAGAATGCAGAGTATAGTGTGAAAGTTACTTTCTTAGAATTGTACAATGAGGAGATCACTGATCTACTTGCCCCAGAGGAAATCTCAAGGGTTGCTTTGGAGGAGAAACAAAAAAAGCAGTTGCTTCTTATGGAGGATGGGAAAGGTGGAGTACTTGTAAGAGGTTTGGAGGAGGAAATTGTTACAAGTGCTAGTGAAATTTTCACTCTACTGGAACGGGGATCTGCAAAACGCAGAACTGCTGAAACTCTTTTAAATAAACAATCAAGGTAACCTCGTTGGTTTCTGTTATGTGTGGAATTAAAGTCAAATTTCCTTCTTTAATTAAGGATCTCCCTTGTATTACAGTCGGTCACATTCTCTCTTTTGCATCACAATACACATAAAGGAGGCTACCCCCGAGGGCGAAGAACTTATTAAATGTGGCAAACTTAATTTGGTTGATTTAGCTGGCTCAGAGAATATATCTCGTTCTGGTGCTAGGGAGGTATATGGAACTTAGCTTCATTGTTTGACTTTATCTGGGGTTTTGGTTTTAGTGTAGGAAGGTCACAGTTGAAATTCAAGCTGAAATTACTGATAAATTTATATTTTTATTAAATAGGGTCGTGCAAGAGAAGCTGGTGAAATTAACAAGAGTTTACTTACGTTAGGGCGAGTCATTAGTGCTCTTGTGGAGCATCTTGGCCATATCCCATACAGGTTTGAACTACTTTCTTGATCTGTTCTGGTGTAGCTATAATTTCATTCCTACTGAATTAAAGTATATGATGAATTGTCATATAGGGACAGCAAGCTTACTCGGTTACTTCGTGATTCACTCGGGGGAAGAACCAAGACATGCATCATAGCTACAGTTTCTCCTGCGGTTCACTGTCTGGAAGAGACCTTAAGTACACTGGATTATGCCCATAGGGCTAAGCATATAAAGAATAAGCCTGAGGTTTTTTCTTGTTATACATAGTTGTTTACTTTAGTTGCACAACGTTGAAAGTGTTCTTTTAAACAAAACAAAACAAAACAAAATTTCTTGGGAATTAACACCAGAAATCACTTATTAGAAGACCTTTTTAGCAGATTTATAAGTGTTATTGTTTGATCATGCCAATGGTGGTATTAATCTATGCCTTAGTCAATTCCTCTGATTTGTTGCCTATCATATGTTGCCATGTATATTGAAGGAGATTTTTTGTAATATATTGTAAAACTACTGGGAATTTGTTGGAAGCATCGTCACTAGGAGTTCATTCTTTGTTGTTTGTCACTTGTAGGTTAATCAAAAACTGATGAAATCAACTCTTATTAAGGACCTCTATGGTGAAATTGAACGACTTAAGGCTGGTAAGGTGCTAAACATTTTCTGTGATTTGTGTAGAAAAATATATGCAAACAACTGTACTATGTACGTCATGATTGTTATTTTTTTCTTGGTAAGTAACATGATTGTTATTTTACTTGACTGTATTTTAACATTGTCTTAAGAGGTTTATGCTGCCCGTGAGAAAAATGGTGTCTATATCCCCAAGGACCGGTACTATCAGGAGGAGAGTGAAAAGAAGGTAGTGCACAATTTCCCTTGTTTTTTTTGTATCATAAGTTGGGCTATCATAGCTTAAAGCAGTGAATATCTATGGTTGACTGTTAAAGTATTTGTTTGCCAAGTTGTCCATTGTTTTTATCTTATAATTATTGGACACTAATCTGTCCACATCACTCTGTTTTCTTCTTGTGTGTTCAGGCAATGGCCGATCAGATTGAACAAATGGGGGTTCAGTTAGAAAGCTATCAGAAAGTTAGTTTGGTCATGTAATTTTATTAACGGCTGTTGGCCCAAACGATTTGCTTATTTCTTTGTATGATATATAAATCACTTTTATCTTCTTGGTACTTTGTTTGCAGCAACTTGAAGAATTGCAGAGTAAATATGTTTCCCAGGTTCGGCAGTGCTCTGATTTGAGCAGCAAACTTGAACTAACTGAGGTGGGTTTTTAGTACTTTGTTGGTTACTGTTTTCAATTTATGCCCAGATTCATTTAAATGACGGAAATTTATGCAGAAAAAC
Source organism: Anacardium occidentale (assembly GCA_026122585.1). NCBI lineage: Eukaryota > Viridiplantae > Streptophyta > Magnoliopsida > Sapindales > Anacardiaceae > Anacardium > Anacardium occidentale. The sequence goes on along the minus strand of JAJEJH010000345.1, from coordinate 119,378 downwards.
TTGAATCAAACCAGTAAATTGCTTGTCAACACTGAGGATGAAGTAAAGAAGTGTTACTATACACTAAAGGAGAAAGATTTTATTATTTCTGAACAGAGGAGAGCAGGTGTGCACGGTCTTCTACACTTTTTTTTTTTTTTTTTTTATACTTGTACTAATTTTGCTTTGATTGACAAAACAGAAAATGCTCTGGCTCATCAAGCAAGCGTTTTACAGTCTGACTTAGAGAAAGCTCTTCAGGATAATTCATCTTTGTTCCAAAAAATTGGTATATAGTTTAAGAAACACTTACATTCTGTAAAATTTTTTGGTCAAAAACTTAATTTCTTTGAATGTATTTGTCCAGGAAGAGAAGATAAACTGAATGCTGATAACAGATCGGTTGTTATCAATTTTCAACAGGAGCTTGCTCAGCAAATTGGCTCTCTTTGCAGCATGGTGGACTCATCAATGTCACAGCAAAATGAACACCTTAGGCATGTTGAGGACCTTTGCCATTCCTTTTTAGACATACACGATAAGGTACTCTTATATTACTACTTTCCTGGGTAGCTGTTTTAATATACTTTGATAGTGTGCACTTAAGATTTGTTCATCTTTAACTTGTTGATCAACTTTCCATTCTTATAAAATGTTCATTAGGCTGTAATTGATATGAAGAAGAAAGTAACAGCTTCAAGGGCTTTGTATATTTCCCACGTCGAGGCAATGCAAAATGTTGTCCGTCTGCATAAAGCAAGCTCAAATGCCTGTTTAGATGAAATTTCAGCTCTGGCTTCTTGTAATGCACAATCTATTGAAGATGTAGGTGGCAATGGTTTGAGTTACCTAGCATTATAGTTCCAAATTCTTTTTTTTTTTTTTTCTTATTTAATCTTCAGCATTGTCAATTTTATCATGATTTGGTTCTGTGAATGCAATATTTGTTTTTTGATTCAGTTTCTAGCATCAGAAACTAAAGAAGCTGCTTCAATATATGATAATCTTCAAACTGCACTATCAAATCAACAAGGAGAAATGGTTGTCTTTGCAAGGGAACTGCGTCAGGTGTGTGCATAAATCCTTAAGTTGTATATGTTCAGGTAATTTAGTGGGAATGTTTAATCATCTGAGCATTTTTGGGTCCATACTACCAGATTTTTTGTTTTCTTAAATGTTTTATCTGTTGTGAATCATCTTTACTTGTTCTAAATGGGGTAATATTTGTGACCACCCATTTAATGTTGCTTGTTGTTATTACATTGTTCATCAAGTATGGATTTTCTAGGTAATTTTGTTGTCTTCTATTGTCTTATTTCAGCTGAAGTATCTAAATCAATTATTACACTTATTTGTTTCTTGTTTCCTTTTAAAATTTAACAGAGGTTCCTTGCAACTATTGAGAAAACAAAGGACATGTCTGAGTACACCACTGGATTTATCCAGAAGCTGTTAGAAGAGTCAAAAAGTTTAGAAAATTATGCAGTGCAAGCTGATGAAAATCAAATGAAGAGCATTGCAGATTTTCAGAAGGCTTATGAGGTTATACACACACACACACACACACACACACACATTGCTGTGCAGATAGACATTGTGTTGAAGTGTCTGACTTATCCAGGATATCCTCTGCAGGAGCAGTCAAAATTGGATGCAGAGAAGCTTATTGCTGATATGACTAATTTAGTTTCAAATCACATTTGTCGTCAAAACAACTTGGTTCGTCAATTCTTTTCTCTTCCTTTTTCCCCTATTATTTCTAATAATATATTGTGAAGATGAACTGATGGTGGAGGTGACAGGTGGGTGCAAGGCTTGTTGATCTTAGAGAAAGGGTTGCTGCAAACAAGACATTTTTAGACAGTCATGTTACATCAATGGAGGGCATCACAACAGATGCTAAACGAAAGTGGCAGGCATTTTCTATTCAAGAAGAAAATGATGCCCAAGATGGTGCTGATAATGTTTCTGCCAAACATTGTCGTATGGAGTTACTTCTACAGCAATGGTAAGTTCATTCCTTCACTGTGACACTAAATCTTTTTCTAATTTCCTCATTATGACATTTTTTTTATTCTTTGGTTGCCTCAGTGTTAGCAGTGGTGAATCAGCTTTTAAACATTGGAAGAGGACCTGTGAGGTGGTGAATGAGACGGGGAGTAAACATGTCTTGGCATTGGTTTCCCTTACCAGGTCAGTGCTCAACAGGTTGTGTTGGTTCCCTCTTAGTAAATAAGATAGTTGATAGTCTTTTCAATGCAGAATTCTAGTTCCTTTCCCTGTTGGATATGAAAAAATTAGGCCAACTATCTATTTTCATCAACCGTTGCCGCCTAAATTTAAATGGAAACAACGTATAATTAAGAGAAATCTCATACTCATTGAAGCCAGTTATTGTCTTTTTTTGAATGCAACTACGGTGATTTTCTCATATTTACTCCACTGGAATAATTATTTTATTCTTAATTACAGGAATGCTTTTGATAGCAATGAGCAGAATGATATTGAGGTTGACACAGCTCGGCTGACTGCAGAGCAAGATGTGGCCAAAAACAGTGAAGAAGTCCTACAGCAAATTGATTGTGAGTTTTATCCTGCTAAAGTTTATCAATTCAAATCCTGTTTTGAGTACCTTAAATTTTGGGGAACGTAATTTAAATTAATTATTAAAGAAAATTCTACCATGAAGCAAGTTTGCTTTGAGATTTCCAAGTAGCTTTCATTATTCAGTAATTTTCCAGGTACATAGATTAATTTTTTTTTGTATCTATTAAATGTCATTCATCAACGGGTGGGAATGTGATAGTTTTGCATGTGAAACTTGCTACAGGTGCATCACGGCAGGAGCACACTTCAATATCTGGAATTTTGGATGGTGTAAAGGCTCATGGGAAAGCACTTGATCAATTCCGAGGATGTCACTCAGGGCAAGCTGCATCCATTAATGAGAAGGCACAAGAAACCTTCCAGCAACGATATATGGTAGGCTTTTTAACTTACCAAGTATAAACCTTTGGAGGTGGCTAATTTCGTAGTTCATCCCAGTCTCTCCATTCCAACAAAGAAAAATGAAAGATTAACAGCAAAATATAGAACAAAAACTGTTGGATAACCATGCTTTCTCTGCACTTGAAAGTCAGGCGATTTTGAAAGCCAAACATGGCTAACTTCTATTTTTCTATAAATATATTTTCTAGCCTTGTAAATTTTGCAACCACATATCTTACGCATGAAGATGACCTTTGAGTGAAAACTTTTTCTGCGTTAAGATGATTTATGTAGTCTTTGCTGAAACAGTTGAGGTTTAGTTGAATTGAATTTAGTCATTTTACATTTAATATTTCACTGGAAATAACGTTTTCGAAAATATCTGCATTTAATTTGTTACCTTTGATTATTGCAGGATTACGAGCCTACTGGCACAACTCCAACAAGGTGTGAATCAGAGGCCCCTAGTAAGGGGGCTATTGACTCACTTCGAGCAATGCCAATGGAATCTCTTATAGAGGAGTTTAGACAAAACAATTCATATGAATCATTTGAGGTGAAAAAATTAAAACCATCTCTCATACCACGTTCGCCACTCACCCAAATCAATTAAGACTCGGTGAGGTTTCGTTTATTTTTATGCATTAAATTTGTATCTGTATCATTAGTGTAAACTGTTGCAATAGCTCCATCTGGATACAGAAAAGTGGTGGTGGTGGATTTTGAAGAAGGGTGTAGTAATTAAGGAATAATCCCATCTTGGGATTGAGTCTTATGGTTAAAACTGAGCAATGTAAATTTGAGGTAGACTATCTACACTTGGGGTTCAAATTTTTATTGAAGAGAGGTGGATGTTTTGAGCAATTTATCTACATTTTGTTGGCTTGAAATAAACATTGTCAAGCAGTCATGTGATTATTTTGAATCATTTAGCTGCTATATATCTCACTTGTTATATGGAGTTTGCCATGTAATATTTGGTCAGATAATTTAAAGACAAATTAGATTGCACATACAATCAACCTTTCTTCCCTTCAGAATGTGAATGGGCTTTTTTCTTACTCCAAATTATATTGAAACCATAGGCTTTCATTTTTTAAGTAGAGAAGCAAAAATTTCTAATTTTTTAAAAATTTAGTTACATTTTAAAAATAAAGTAAAGATAAAAATAGTCCTATAATACCATTAAAATATCAAAACTGCCACTTGTTGATATTCTAAGTTCATTATTTTTTTTTTTACCAATTTTAGTTTATAATAATTAAAATATGTTTTATTTTGTTTTAGTATCATTATCATTTATTGTCAACATTCTATCAATACCATTTTAAAAGTCTTTGTTTTGTTTTCTTATAACTTTTCATAATTAGCATATTTATTGTAAAAATAAGATTAGTCTTAATTATTCTAAGAGTTAAAAAAAAAGTCATACTTTACAATAATGCATATAGAGATGGTTGAAATAAAAAGATGGATTAAAATTTATTCAGTTGTAAAAGTCTAACTCACACAATATTTGTAAGTAATTATATTGATAATACTATTATTGTGTCACTTGTTTTCGTATTTAAACAATCATTTGTCATCACCTTTAATAACATTATCACCATCTTTTATCATTAATAATAATATTATTATTGTCACAATTTTCAAACAAATAACCATTAGATTTTACCAACCTTTTACCTAAATCAATAATCTATTTAACAATTTAATCTCACAAAAACAAGAAGCAAGTTATGAGAGGCAATGAATTCAGAGGAAAATGAGAAAGTTCTTAAATTGAAGAAGGAGAGAACAATTTCATGGACTTGGGTTTTATTCTATCATTATTTTGCCATTGACGATTGAAAATGAGTAAAAAGAGTTTGGAGAGTGTTTAAAAATGTGGTGAAATGAATATTCAAGAAAGCTTATAAAGAAGAGCTGTTGTGATGTTTAAAGGATATGGTGCTGTGCAAGCCGTGAAGGTTTCAAAGCTTACTGAAATTGAAGGACGAAGAAAGGTGCAAGTGCCTCATAAAGTGGAGAATAAGAAGTTTTCTAAAATTATTTTATTATTTTTAAAAATTATAATTAATATTTAAAATTAAATTAATAAAATTATTATTTAAATATAAAAGGGTGATGAGTTGAAGTATTTGCCTACTTCTCGAGGCTGTTGAAAGTGCCTCATGATTTTATTAAAAAATTGTTCGGACTACCTCGTCTCTAGAGATGGAAAGCTTCGTTTTTTCTCAGCTTCGACTGTTGTTGCCATGGCAGAAACCCTCTGCCAGTCTCAATTTCTTGAAGAAACCTCCCTAAATCAACATACCCAGATACAAAAGCCATCCCACTCTCAGTTTTCGCTTCCTTCAGACCCCAAGTTTTATATTTCTTCACTCCTTAGCTGCAAAAACATATCTCAAATCAGACAAGTTCATGCCCAAGTCGCTGTAAATGGTGTTCTCCAAAACCCCGTTGTTGCAAACAAACTGCTTTACATATATGCTCAACATAAAGCTATAACTGACGCTTTTACATTGTTTAGTAGGATGGAAGTTAGAGACTCGGTCTCCTGGAGTGTTATGGTTGGTGGCTTTTCTAAAGTTGGTGACTTTATTAACTGTTTTGGAACTTTTAGGGAGTTTATTAGATGTGGCATGCAATTAGATAACTATACTTTGCCTTTTGTGATAAGGAGTTGCAGAGATAGGAAGGATCTTGTGATGGGTAGATTGTTTCATGACATTGTTTTGAAATCAGGGTTGAATGTAGATCACTTTGTGTGTGCTGCTCTTGTTGATATGTATGCAAAATGTGGTGCTATAGATGATGCTAGCAAACTGTTCGATAAAATGTTGAACAGGGACCTTGTGACATGGACAGTGATGATTGGTGCGTGTGCGGAGTGCGGGAACGCTAATGAATCAATGGTTTTGTTTGATAGGATGAGAGAAGAGGGTGTTGTGCCGGATAAGGTAGCTATGGTGAGTGTCGTTCATGCTTGTGCGAAATTAGGAGCTCTGAGTAAGGCTAGACGTGTGCATGAGTTTTCAAATCAGAATAAATTTCCTTTGGATGTGATTTTAGGGACAGCATTGATTGATATGTATGCCAAGTGTGGTAGTGTTGATTCTGCGAGGAAAATCTTTGATGGGATGGGACAAAAGAATGTAATAACATGGAGTGCAATGATTGCAGCTTATGGGTATCATGGCCAAGGAAGAAAAGCTCTGGACTTATTTCCTCTAATGTTGAGTAGTGGGATATTACCGAACAAGATCACCTTTGTTTCACTGTTATATGCTTGTAGTCACACAGGTTTGACTGAAGAGGGTCTTCAGATTTTTTCTTTGATGTCAGGTGATTATGGTTTTGAGCCAGATGTGAAACACTACACTTGTATGGTTGATCTCTTGGGGCGTGCAGGCCAGCTTAATGAGGCCTTAAAATTGATTGAAAGTATGAAGGTTGAAAAAGATGCGGGGCTGTGGGGTGCTTTGCTTGGAGCATGTAGAATTCATAAGAATTTAGACCTTGCGGAAATGGCTGCAAAATCCTTACTTGAACTACAACCACAAAATCCAGGACATTATGTTCTGCTTGCCAATATTTATGCAAATGCAGGTAGGTGGCAAGATATGGCAAAGATAAGGGATTTGATGACTCAGAGGAAATTAAAGAAAATCCCAGGTTGGACTTGGATTGAAGTGGATAATAAAGTTTACCAGTTTAGTGCTGGTGATAAGACTCATCCTCGTACAGAGGAGATTTATGTGATGTTAAAGATCTTGAGTAAGAAGTTGGAGTTGGCTGGTTATGTGCCTGACACAAATTTTGTGTTGCATGATGTTGCTGAGGAAGTCAAGCTTGGACTTTTGTATACACATAGTGAGAAGTTAGCAATTGCTTTTGGCCTTATTGCCACACCTGAAGCAACTCCAATCAGGATTATGAAGAATCTAAGGGTTTGTGGTGACTGCCACACATTTACTAAGTTTGTATCAGCTGTAACAGAGAGGTTGATTGTTGTTCGAGATGCAAACCGGTTTCACCGCTTTGAAGCAGGGGCCTGTTCGTGTGGAGATTATTGGTAAACAGCTCAATTTGCATTGGTTAGGTCAGTTATTCTTTTCTCTATAATAAGAGCTCATTTTGGAAATTTATAAAATTTTTGATATCTTAGATCTCTAGGCAGCCTAATAACATGTTAGAACAGATACTAATCACTCCAACCTTAGATATTTGTAGAAGATACATGATAACCTGCATTATCCCTTTCATGATCTAAGCTTATATTTGACATTTTATCTAAGTGTTGTGTGAGTAGATACTATGAAAGCGACTTTAGTTTCTAGGTTCATTGATCAATGGAAAGAGTGATGTTCTTTTTGGCAAGCAAGTGATCATATTTTGCCCTCTACATTTGATTATTCTAAAGACATGTAAGTATGTAAAATAATAAATTGCCTGAATTTTGTATCTTAATTAATACGTGGTTTTTGAAACTCAATTTAATAAAGATAAATCAAGGTTCATTCAAATCAACATTAGCTGATTTATTTTTCTTTACATGAATGCTAAATTATTAGATTATCTGTTAATAGATATTGTATATTATTGATTATGATTGGTTTTACAAGGAGTCTTATATTTTTAGATGGAAAATTTACTAATTGCATTGGAATTTGCAGGTATTCTTTCTGTGAGGATTAAGGAAAAATTAAAAACACTATGGTTTAGCCTGTGCAAATGCACCTAAATCATTACATTACATTGTAGGTTGTTCTATTGTTAATGACCAACGTTATATGCTGAAGTCTGGAAAAAAAATTCTCTTTTCGTTTTCTTTGTTTGATAACCTCTGCCATTGCTAAAACGAGGCTTGTGCATTAAATTTACTTAATTTATGCTTGCATAACTTCAATAATTGCTATGGTGTTGATATCATGCAGTCATTCTTGTAATTTGGTTCTGTTGGCTGCCTCCCCATTGCCCAAATGGCTTGATCAATGACACAGACATCATGGTTGACTTGGTATTCTTGCCAGATTTTGCCATTGCTCATGCTCGTCGGTTTTTAACAGAGCCGCAAGTGATATATTAATACCCACAAGGATATACATTTTAGTGAGAGCAGCACGTATTAGTAGTAATCCTTTCGTTTCGCTAACCAGGTTGAATTTCCTGGCTCGAGAGAGTAGACTGTTCTTATGCTGTGCTGCAACACACTTCTAGTTGTCTTAGTCTTGTTCACAGCCATCCTCACTCTGCCAAGCACTTTTTTATTTTCTATCCTTCCAGGAGCTTTTGAAGTTGGGGTCTTTTCAGTCTCAGGTAATATCCCTCATATTTAGACACTTTCAACGGGAGATATGTTTATTTTCTGTAAAGGGCTTGTTCACTCTTAATACAACAACGGGCAGGATACTGCTTATTTACTTGCTTCCTTTTCTAGTGCAAAGGCAGGAACAATCCTTTGGTTGGTTTTTTTTGTCATCAGAAATGAAGACTATATCCTGGCAAAGTCTTTTTGACACGATATCTCCACTTTACAAAAGAAGTTAGATATCTAAAGCATATTGCAGAATAATGAGATTCATCAACAGTTTGCAATTCATTTTTGCAGCCCTGGGCTGGTTGATTCTTTGGCAACAACTAGCAAGAGGTCTTGTAATAAGAGAAGCAGACACTTCAAGTAAATGGCTCCCATTTTCAATGTATGCTTTGCCTCAATATATGGAACAAAAAGAGAGCTACATTATGATTTTAAGGAAAAACAAAATCTTCTACCTTCAATTTTGCAGTTTTCATTTGTTATAATAAAGCCAATTTTTATATGTTGATAGTGGTAGATGATTTTATGAATATATATTACAACTGAACTTATATATTTCTTAAGATATATATAATTTGAAGTTATATGATATCAGGAATTCCCTTTGAGGTTTTGATAGAGCTCTAATCACATAAATGTATTCATGCAGGCACAAGGGAGGGAATAAAGGGGACAATCCCTCGGTGAGGCAAGAGAAGAAGTAGTCCAGAGAAATTTCAATAGCACTTGAGTAGGGCCATGTGGCTGAATGTGATTGGGGACTTGAGTAAAATCATTAGGATTAGAGAATAAAAGAGAGTGTGAGAAATTTGTGAATCAAAAAGAATCTGGATAGTTTTTACGTGGTTTAACCTTGTGGAGAGAACTGGCCTCTCACAAAGCCAGTGGTTCCGTGGTCTGTTTCATCGATATAGATATTCAATCAATTTTGCTGTAGTTGTAAAGACTAAATTCAATCAATATAGGGATATTCTCCATCATCTCCATTTCTTCAGCAGTTCCTAGCTTTACAAATTTTCCATTGCTTAATTTTCATCTGCCTCTTTTTGTATTTTGCGCTTTATGTTTTCTGCATTATTCTAGTATAATATCCCCTGTAAATTTGTTAACTCCATTCTAAATTGCTTGAGGTGTGGAGAACACAGGTTGCTAGCTAATTTTTGGTGTGGGTGTATACTGGAAGATTGCTGGATACTGGTTGGACTCGTTTCAGGTGGTGAATTGATATGAATTGTACAGGTATGAAACTGGTTTCCATTCCAAAACAAAAGAAAAATCGTACAGGTTTTTTCATTTTCCTTTTCCTCTGATAGTTATCATTTGTGGCCTAATTTGAAAATCAAGCTATGGACTTTGACTTCAATATGCATCTTTTCAAAATAGGAAAAGACCTTTAAGCGGGATGACGGAGTGGCTGCACTTTCTCTCTCACAAAATATGTAAATATATTTATTTCTTTTTTAAATTATCATTATCATGGTTGCATATTTGACATAATTTCAAGAGTTGCCTTCTCACTCTGCTTTGGTAATCAACTTTTAGGTTCTTTTTAAGAGTTACTGGTAACATTAAAATGCTGATTAGTTCTATATAATTACTCATATTATATTCTTATAATGAACCCTTAACTCATTTTAGATTATAATTTGTTATTAGTGCCTGATTAAACACAATTCTTTCAAATTTGTTCACAGCCTCGCAGGCAATTTCAAGTTTTCGGACTCAATTTATTATTTATACTTTTGCTTTCTTTAAGGCAAATGGTTACCACTTTCAAGAAAGTATAGAGATTCTGAACATGATAATTAGAATAATGCTTGGCTCGGAAATTTTCATGTATATGATAACTTTATTTCAAGATTGACAATAAATGCTACCTCTTATGAGATAAAGTTGCACAACTGCATCAGAATTTTCATTTTAAGTTTAATAAGTGAGAATTCCCGCATGTTTTTTGATATAAAGTGCTTCTTGTAGATGCTAGCACTACATTTAATCTTCTCATTTATAACATCTTTTTCTTTCTTTAATAATATGCTGTTTGTATAAACAGAAAATCTAGCGGAAAAATCTATTGGTTATATCAAAATGCTTCTGAGAAATTAGTGAAATTTGGTTTTATAATCTGCCTGAATGTGATGAGGTTGAATTTCTCTTCAGTAGGTAAAATATTGTTCTTATTGCTGCTTCTATGTACTACTCATGGAGAATTCTGGAAGTATGAAATAGTGAAGCTGAACGAATTAAAATATATGGCAGAAAGCTTTTCATTGAAAGATAGCCAATTTTGAAAGATGTTGAGATGGGTAGTGTTGACCTCAGAAGGTAGTTCAAAGAGTTTGCCCCCTTGTCCTTTCCACTTTGATATGTGACGACACAACAAATCACCCCTCTCAATATAGAATCTCTCCTCGTCACATCTGGTATTGCCTTTGGGTTCCAAACTCCGTGTGTGGTTTTACAGGTGATGCGTTAGTTTTAATACTAATTTTTTACTAGTATACCAGTCCTAAGTGATGAAGAAAAATATTTTGGGTTGTTGAATTCATGGGATTACATAAATAAGTATCGAGATATTACTACTTCTAATTTTATCTAGACAGTTGAATTTAAGTTGAAAAATTATCTAAATTAACTGAACTATAAATAAAAGAAAATCACACTAAAACTAAACACAATTAAATTAACTGAATGAATACGATGAGAAAAAATGTTAAAACTTCGGATTCATTAATCCATTTCAGCATAACTCCTTTATATGATTGAAAATACTATGTCATTCACGTGATAATAAACTTTTCTAAATTAATTAATTTTTTTTTTCAAACAACATTAATTTTACTTTACAATCAAATAACCTATTATATTTTTATATAAATTTATTAGATGAAAGTGTATTATTGTTCTATGTAATTCACTAGCCATTAGTATATAACAATTATGTCTTTGACTATTGAATGTATCATTTCATATAATTTCTCTGTTCAATTAATCTATGATATGTATTATCTAAACTTTTATGCAATATCAACTCTTTATCTCAATTATATAATATAAATCCTACTAAAAATTGGTATGATTCCTAACAAATATTAAGCTCATAATACATATTTATTATGAAATAACATGTTTTTCAATGATAATCAAGAAATATTACAAATCCATGAACTAGTTAACCATAATCTTAGCCAAGAGGAATTAATTTATCATAGTGGAAGAATTATCACACAAATTCAAGAAGAACATAATGCTTTAAAAATAAAGTACTTTTCATGTCATCAAGTTTATGGTTTTGAAGCTGTATCATCTATGACTAAGTTGAAATATAATGGTAATGTAAAGTTATAGGATAGAAAGAAATAAAATATAAGATATAGTATCTCTTATTTACTAAGTGATTATCACTTATTCATTTTCTTTAAATATTTTACAGGTAATGAGCGATTATGGTGGTTGCGAAGTAATGAGTCAGTAGAGGACATTCATTAGGGCATTTGTTATAATATCATGTTACGTTTTAATTATGTTACAAGACTTAAGTTATGTTGCAATGTTTTTATGATTCCTATTACTACACACTTATGTAAAAATGTTTTATTGACAATTTTTGAAGTTTTTGGATGTTTGATGGTTTTAAATTTAAAGGGCATTTTGATAATTTTATGAAGTTTTAACTTTCATGATATGAATGTTAAGTACATAGTCAAAAGAAGTAGCGTATCTCCTTGGAGGACAACACTTCTAAAGAGAGGTGTTACATGAGATATTATTGAGTTACCAAAAAGTTTTAAGACCATTTGTAGTCTATAGGTTTTAACTACGAGGTAGTTTTATAAGATCCCATTATAACACCCACATGTATGTTGGAAGGTTATTTTAGTCTTTCGTTTGTTGTTATATGTTTATGGATTAGAAATATTATAGAAATTTTTGCTTGATGTACGGTTACATAAGAAGGATGCATACTTGCTCATTAGTTTGCCACATGGACGGTATAAATATCATGCCACATTGGAAAATAAAAGTTCGATGCATGACCATGGATGAAAAGATGCACAACCGTGACATCTTTTATAAGCAAAATTCTATTTAAATATGTGTGTCGTGGCTTTGGGATAATATCATCATCCTTCGATTTCTTGATATATTGTGTTCTTATCTTGGTAAGGTGAGGGAGTGATTCTTGACCATTAAGGGTCGATTGCCAATGAGAAAGGTAGTTTCCCATCGAAGTTTAAGGAAGGTTTTTGCATGAAATCATCTAGCTTGGATAAAAGGTAAGTGAGAGTTTTATTAATAGAATTAGTGTATTTATTATGACTCCTTTGGTTATGATATTATGATCTTGATGGTTAGAATCATGAGAGGGTAAACAATCATGCCATGTTTTGAACGTTCATATGTTTTTTAACACCCATCTTTGGAAGTCCTATCCTTCTGAGTAAAATGCTACCTAATCTTACATTATCAAGCATTAAAGTAAATAAAATAGATAATAACCTAAATTATTGACAATGCCCTCAATGCAATTAATCACAAAATTATTTAACTAGGTGTCGAAATATAAAAATCCAAGTAATCATAATCTCAGCATTTCAACATTGTAGGTCAAACTTCCAGCTCACTGACTTCCCAAGGTAAATCAATTGCAAGTGAAGGTCAACAGCGATTATAGGAGTACTGGAGGAAGAAGCAATCAAAACTTGTTGTAAAGTCAGAGTTGGAAATGTACCTGGAAGATAGTTGTGTAGAGATGGTTGAGGGTTCATACGTGACAGATTTCAATGCACTTCGATGGTAGCGGGACAACCAGAGTAAGTACAAAGTGCTTTCACGTATGGTAGCAGAAATCTTGGCAATTCCGATCTCCACTACGGCCTCCAAGTGTGCATATAATGTTTGTTCTAGAGTAATTGATCCTTGTATAGGGCATCTCTGGCTCCAGAACCTGATAATATACTTATGTGTGGAGGTGATTGGGTATGGGCCATGCATCAGGTGAAAAAACCTGAAAAGGTAGTCGATTAATTCTAACCAACGTCAGTTTCTTCTACTTATTCATTTCAGTGGTTGACAATCAAATTTACTTAATTTTTAAATTTATGGTGAAGCTGAGGTTACATTGCCACCGAAATGAAGAAGTCAGCCGTCTTACAGCTAAGGACAATTTTAGCATTAGTTTCAGGTTAAAAAAAATGCCCAGAACCCATTCTGAAAAAGACTAGTTTCCTCCAAAAGGGATGTCTTATTTTCCTATCTCTTTTCACTGCAAGCAAACATTGGAGTCTGACGTTGAAACGATAGAAAAAAGGCCGTGAAGAGATATTAATTGCAAAAGTTCGCAGTAGTAGTGTAACAAGAATTGATTGCTTTATCTTGGAAAAAACTTTTGTTTATAGTTTCTCACAGTTCAATTCAACTACAACATGCAGTTGTATCATAAATGTGGAACAATATTATGGAGTGAAGGCCAGCCTATACGTTTAAAGTACCGCTTGCCACAAATACGGATAATCTCTTGTACATTTGACAAGGATCTCAACACCATTGAAGCAGGTTGGCAGTTAATTTTTGCATCTGAAAGTTCAAAATTTTCAAAATCATCAGTTTCATTAATGTTTGTTTAGGATATTATGAGGTTTCAAATGATTCTAAGAAGCCATTGCATTCATGTTTCAATCAGGTTAGCTTAGAATTATATGGAGACAACTATACTGCATTCTTCACATATTGGACTGTGAGTATTATGTAGTTCTCTTCTTATTGTTCCTTAATTTTAAAAAGAAGTAATTGCCCTCATTAATTTTGTAATTTTACTGACCGAAACATACCAAGACACTGGATGCTACAGTTTACTCTCCTCTCGCTTTGTCCAAACCAACAACAAGATTGCACAGTTGGAGTAGTATATATCCGAGATTGTCCCACAGTGGAAGAAAATTTTATATCGGTTTCTTGATTTGATGGGTAATTAAGAACATTCTATAACAGTAAAGTATAAGATAATGCTATAAAAAGGATATGAAATAATTTTGATTGAAACATTATGTCATTGGTTGTGTCATCTCAATTTCTAGGTTTTTCTTATGATTTTGGTTTCCCAGAAGCAATATCAAGAACAAAATTTTGGGAGAGCAAACAAGAACAGGTTTTATATGAGTTTATTTATTAAAATCCTTAAAATCTTTTAGATTTTAATTATGATATCTTTCTTAGGCATGGAAGTTGTTTATGGTTGTGGTTTATGTGCGTGAAGGCCAATGGAGATTAGTGCAAAGAAGCTTGTCCGTTGGTTTAGAGAGGACATTCAGGCTCCTGAAAAAGTATGTTTTTAATTGGTTTAGTTATTTAGGATTGTTTCTGTTTTACATGTTTTTTTTTTTTTAAAAAAATTTGGGTGCTGACTAGTTGAAGTTGTTAATTTTATGGTTAATTATCTACTTATCAAGGCCTATTTGGTTGGGAATGACTTTGGCAATGATCAAAATATACGAGGTCAGGGTAGCCAATCAACTTTCCATTTTTTGTTATGATTTTTAACTTTTTAGTCTCTTCACATTGTGGGTTATTTTTGTGGTAAAAGTAATGATGGCTCAAAGTTCTGAATCCTATTAGTTGTGAGTGCAGAGAATGGCCAAAGCACAAATTCGAGAGCTTCATTGTTCACGGAGGAGATTTGAGTCAATTGTTGTTTCAGGTTATATTTTATTTCTTCTTGAAATAGTGACATCCATGAATCATGGACAATTGTATCTTTCATTTGTTTATTTTTTTCTTGTTGTTCCTCTCTTGTTTTCTTTTTGCCATGTCAGTGTTTCATTGACAAATGTCATTTGGGGGTCTAACTTGTGCATCTGCTTTCTCTTTCAAAATTTTCTTACATGTATTTGTCTTTTTTTAACTTTTTCCCTTGTTTCATGCTAATTTCAAGTTCAATCCACGGCATTTTACGGGCTACAGGGCAGATGATCCACTACGATTATGGCATTGGCAGGCCTGTTGCTGCAGACTACAATGGTGGATCCAAGATCATAATTTCCTGCAGAAACTGCACAAAATGGCACAAGAATCTGCTAGCAGCAATTTCCAAAGCATTGAATAAAACCTTTTACTCAAACTTGTTTAATTAGCACTTATCCTAAATAGAAGTTAAAGAGCATTCCATGGTGATTTCTGCAATATTAGGGGCTTATGTTGAAGTGGCTTCCAATGTTGTTGGCATTACACTGAGTTTTCATTCCATGGTGATTTCTGCTTAAACTGTTATCATAACAGGAAAAGTCTTTAAAATGCACAACACAACACAACCCTTTCCTCTTTCTCTGTTTATGTAATGTATGCATTGATTTCCTTTTCCCTTGTATAGTTCTCATTATGATAGATCATTACTGTAGGGATGGCAAGGCACTATTTGGGTTGTGGGACAATCACGCCATTACTTGATTCCTACCTTTAGGATGAGTTGGGTTCACCTACTTCAATCCACACTTAATATTAATTCACTATTTGTATTAAATTCTATTTAAACACAGATCTTTAAAATTAGGACTTCCCTAGAAAAGTTGTTTGCGGCCTTGCTGGTGATTTTTGGAGTCAACTTATTTATTTATATATGTCGACATCTTAAAGTAATGGACTTAAAATTATGTTAATATTACCTTGAATTTTTTCACGTTACAAGGTTATTTCTAGATTGAAAATTTTGCAAGAAAATTAAGCTCTGCTCCAATTGCAGCCAGAACTTGATGAAACAGATTAATTTATAAGCTGATCCTGTGATATAACAAGATAAACAAACCTACATATATCGTTTAGTTACGAAATAAGCTTAAAGAAATACTGGGTTGATTAAATAAGAATTTAAAAAAATCAAAAGAAAAATACATTATTTTTTTTTGATAACTTGAAAGTTTCTACTAAATAAAGTTTTAGAAATGAAAACCAAATTTGAGATTATGATTTACTAAACACACAAAAAATAATATATTAAAGTTGATTATTTTCAAAAATTAAGGAAAAAGAAAGTCATTAAACTTAAATGGCAACAATATCAAACCAACAATGGAGATTCAATTGCATTGGAAAAGGCGATGTCGTACAAAAGCATATTTCTTGAGGCACTCCCTTGTCCTTCTGCAAAAATAAATAAATTGAAAAAGAAAAGAAAATCCAATTACATTCGAAGTTGGAAAAGGCGCACTCTATGTATAGTGCTTCACCAGCTAGCTTTATCCTAATAAGAGTAAAAGGTCCAGGCGTTCACTTTTGTCTACATAAACAACCATTTTCAGCTTTTCACAAACACAATGAAACAAAGTTTTTGGAATAAAGAAACATGTGGATTTAATGCCCTACCCACTTTCTTTTACTCCTTTTTTTTTTTTTTTAAAAAACTCTCTAGTCTGCACAAAAGCATGTTTGTTCCTTTCATTTACTTGTAAAATTCCTTGCAAGTTCATTATTTTCTTTTTGATATTTATAGTGACATCTTTCTAAAAATTGTGATATATCAATTTCTCTTGGATTCATCAAGTTAACAATGAAAATATTCAAAGTGAGTTAGCTTGACATCACATCAACACAATATTATAAATTAAAATGTTAGGTATATTTAGTTAGTTTTACTTTTGTGTTAAATCCATTACATTTTCCTCAACCAAGAAACACATGATTGTACATTCCATTTGTTAAGTGTGTGTGTGTGTGGATATTGAAATGGTAATTGAAATGGTTAATTGTTGTATTCACTATTGTGTTTAAATATACATTTTTAAAGATATACAAGACAAATATGATACAAATTTAGAATATACAACAACCAAAATATTATCCAAAAGTTATTCTAATTGCAGGTGTTTGAAAATTGAAAATTATTCTCCCATATCACTCTCCCTCAAGTTGAAGGGAGGGTGTGAGACCTTCAACTTGGAACGTAGCTATTGAAAACGTGTTTAGCTAAGAGCATTAGTGAAGACATCCACAAGTTAATCCTTAATGAATAAGTAGCATACTTTTACTTGCTTGTTGGACACAATCTTAGAGAAAATGAAAATCAATTTCCAGTACGAGAATGAAACACTGGATTGATTGTTAAATATGTAGCACTCAAATTATCACACCACAAAATGGGTGGTGAAGAATGTGGGAAACCAATTTCGGTCATAAGGGATTAAAGCCAGATAATTTTTTAGGTTGTCGATGCTAGGGCTCTATATTTTGCTTTAGTGGAGCATCGAGCGACAGCTTTTTGTTTTCGTGATGACCAAGATATTAAATTTTCTTCTAGAAATATGGCATAGCCGAATGTTGACTTACGATCATTAGGGTTGCCACCCTAATCAAAATTCAAGTAACCTGAGAGGGTCATAGATGAAGATTTTGTAATTAATAAGCCATTAGAGGTAGTTGCTTAAAGATATTGCAATATACACTTGACAAAGGTCCAGTGCAAATTGATCGGACTGTGCATGAACTAGGCAGCCTTGTTAATAGCAAAGGAGAGTTTAGGCCATGTAAGAGAGAGATATTGGAGAGCACCAACGATTTTGCAATACAATGTTGGATCATCAAATGGGTCACCATCATTCAGATGTAATTTCTATTAAGGACAACATGGAGTGATAATAGAGTTAGCCTTGTCCATATGTGTCGTCTTTAAAAGATCCAAAATATATTTATGTTGGCATAAAAAAAGCCCTTGTTGTCCCCATATGGCCTCAACACCGAGAAAATAATAAAGACGTCCTAAATCTTTTAAGGAAAACTGAGATTATATATTGTGAATCAAAGTAGAAATATGGGTCGAGGAATTACCGGTGATAAATAGATTAATAGCGTAGATTAAACAATACATTATCATGCCATGAGAATGTTAAAAAAATAGAGACCTATCAGTTTTGGATCCTTGGAATCCCAAATGAAGAAGATAATCAGTGAGACATCGAAACCAAGCCTGAGGAGCTTGCTTTAGCCCATACAATTTTTTTTTTTAAAAGAATAAACATGATTCGGATAATCACGATTGATAAAGCCTGGTGGTTGTTCTATAAAAACTTCCTCTTCGAGATTACCATGGAGAAAGGCAATTGATACGTGTAATTGTTTAACATGCCATCCAAGAGTAACAACAATTGACAAAACCAAACGAATGACTATAGGTTTGATGACTAGACTAAATGTTTCAGTGTAGTCAATCACAGGACATTGATAAAACCCCTTTGCCATTAATCTCGCCTTGTTTCTATTAATAGTGCCATCCAGATTGTGTTTGATACGAAACACCCATTTGTAGCCAATGACATTAGGTGAAGGAGGGCGTGGAATAAGAACCCAAGTGCCATTGTTGATAAGGGCATTATATTCATCAACCATTGCTGCTCTCCAGTTTGTATCTTTCATGGTGGTAACATGTGTGCAGGGTTCAGATTCGATAGGAACATGAAGAAAGGCCTTGAGTTGATTTTACTCAAATCCAATAAGGTACTTTACCATTGTCTGAGATTTTTTGACAAACCTATGTAATAAACAAACCTCAAACTTTCAATTTAAAGAAAAAAATTACTATACAAAAAATAAAACAACATTAGTTTTGGTTGGATTTTACTTATTCTAAGTAGATTTTGTTTATTCTGTGTGTGTTTTGTGGTTATATAGACATAAATTTGGAGAAAAATTATAATTTGATCTACCTTAACATAAATTGTTTATATTATTGCATAAAATATTCATGTTAGCATTTTTAACCAAAAAAAGTTGACATTTTATTTTTATTTAATGTTGTTTGAAGTTAGATAATGGTTCATTACATTTAATACGAAATAGTGAGAGTTTAATCATTTCAATAAGAAAATTGAAATGTTCAATTCTCCTATTAAAAAGAGAAAACAAATTTCAATCATTTTATTAAAGAAAAAAGATCATTCAATACCACCAAATGTTGTTATATCTTTTGACAAATCTATCCCTATTCTATTTTATCTTTCCTCTCATTACTAAACCTTACATACTTTTTCTATTCTTTTATTATGATGATGTAAAGGTTATTATTTTTATTTTTATTTTGTTGTAGGACCCGCCGCCATGAGTACCCCTGCTGCTGAATATTACTAATGGAGAGTTTTTATTGATAATCTGAAAACTCGAGTACCCGAGACGAAAATAAATAACCTGAAACTACTATACAATACATGCGGAAGCGAAACTAAATATACATTTTCTGTTCTGTATAATGGGCCCACTGGCCTTTATCATATATATATATATTGATTCGGTACATCTGAGTACATAAACATTTATAAACGACCACACAGGTCCAAAACTGGTATATACACACTGAGATCGCGGTGTGGGCCCTCTCCGTCAGCCTCGATCCAACCGCTCCTCGAAAGCAGCACGAACCACCTGAAAAGGATGGAAGAAGGAGAAGGATGAGTGATAAATATCACCCAGTAAACGCTCCTTACTTCCC
Organism: Anacardium occidentale; assembly: GCA_026122585.1. NCBI lineage: Eukaryota > Viridiplantae > Streptophyta > Magnoliopsida > Sapindales > Anacardiaceae > Anacardium > Anacardium occidentale. The sequence goes on along the minus strand of JAJEJH010000345.1, from coordinate 99,621 downwards.
TCAAAACCCAAGCAAGCACAAACAATCACAATAGTCAAACATACCTGGGCCTCGGCCCTATTCATACATCTATGCGCTTGCTGAAATCTGGAAACTGATTTACTGAATATCTGAATCACATTCATTTTCTGATATCTTATTTATTCATGTCATGATGTGTATGTCATGCCATGCTAACTGATAATATCTCATAGATGCATGCATCTGAATACCTCTCTGTACTCGAAGGTACCTGCTGTACTGATCAGACTGGTGAACACAGGGATTCGACATCTTGGCTATGTGGGCTGAACAGTCTAGCTACTGGCTAGAAAACTGAATAATAACTACTGGACGATCTGACTGGTGTCAGAAGGCTAAATCTGAAATACTGCTGGATATTCTGACTGGTGTCAGAAGGCTGAATCCCACAGATGTCCCCTCGTATTCACCCTATACTTTTACCCGTACATCAGGTTCTAATTACTGAATACCCCTGAATCTGGATCTCTTGATCCCTTCTGAAGCTACATGTAATGCCATGAAATGCATATGCAGCTTATTATCTGAATTCATACTCATCTGATGCTTATCTGAAGCAATTTAGCCTTTATTCTGAATTCGCATGCTTAATTTCTCATTTTATTTTCTTTTTCTGAAAAACTGCAAGTGCACGGTTGTGTGGGCAAGGCACATGGGCGTGCATGCCTTCACACACGGTCGTGCATGGCTAAGGCACACGGGCGTGTACTTGGACACACGGGACCGTACGTCGGTCGTGCGTCTGACCGTGCAAGCTACTGAAATTTTTGGGCATTCTCACTGAAACCTTGCACATGGGCGTGCGTCTGCGGACACACGGGTGTGTGTGTGCACTTTCTGCCCGTGCACACAGTGTGCACACTGGCGTGTGTTCTGGAGAACAAAGGCACACGACCGTGCCATGCAGGCACACGGTCGTGCGTCTGGTTCTTCAACAAGAACACTTGCTGGAAATTACACAAATTCACAACCATTTCACATTCATTCACCAATTCACTTCAAATACATGTTCTCAGCACCTCAAATAACACATTTCAAGCATTCATTTTCACATGCATCAATCATCATGAAATCTACCATGGAAGCATCATCTTTCTCTCTCTAAAACATGATCAACAAATATGCATGGATCAAAGATGGCCAAAATCATCATCTCAAGTCACAATTATCATCAATCAAACATGCATAAACTCACCAACATCCCAAACATAGAAATTCATCAAAGAAAGCTGGGAAAATTGCGAGGAGAAGTAAGCGAACACTTACCTCGCACCATTACCTCTGAAAGCTATTCTTTATCAATTATCTCTTGGCTCTCTCGCTGGATTGGGAGCTACGGGAGGCTAAATCTCCTCTCTAATGATAGGAGCTGCAAATGGAAGAGAGAAACTTTGGCTATAATATGAAAACTAGGTGAGAAAAATGGCTAAGTCTCACGGCTCTCACTTATATACTATGCCTTGCACGGGCGTGCATCAAAGGTGCACGGGCGTGCACAAGGGAAAACAAGTATTACTTATTTTCCGCTCACTCGTTTGATCGAATCCTTCCAAAAGGATTCACACATACTCCGAAAACTTACTAACTCACCTCTGAACTTTACGAGACTCCCAATCTCTCTCTGAATCTTGTTTCTAATCTCAAAACTCTTTCCCTAAGGGCTTTCTAACCTGGGATGCTACATTTGTGAGTAGATTATCTATGTTTTGTTCATTCGGTGAATATTGGTTTTTTTTTTTTTGTCAGTCAAAGTTTAGGGATCAAAGTTTAGGGACACTAAAATTTTCTTGTTGTATGAGTCTTGATTAGTTTTATCTTTATCTGATTCCATTTTACTTTTATAAATGGACATTTATGATATGGACAGGTGTCATATCCGATTGAGTTGGGTATTTAAACCAATCGTCTTATTCATTCGAAATTGACCTGAATATTTTTCATTTTACCCTTGTTTTGGTTGGGTCTAGTTTTTATTTTCTATTATTTTCATTGATCACATCATGGGATATGATTTGGATTAGTGCTTAAAGAGATTCAAGACTAGGTGCTAAAAAGACTTTAGTTTTCTAACGTCAACGAGAGCTAGAATTGCTCTGAGCAGGGTGCATGGTGTGTTTCAAATATGTGATTAGGCTTCTATTTGAGAGAAATGAGAAATTAGTTTAGCAATAAGGAGTGCTACCAGAACTATGTAAAAATTGTTTTGCCCCTTTTACATTTCTATTGTCTGTGTTATTCATGCATCAAAGAGTCGCAGTTGATTCTAAGCTCAATAGTAAGTTGAACACATCAAATCAATATCACTAACTCAAGTGAGATGTTACTTAAAGCTTGAGGGTACATTTTGTCCTGGTAATCTTTTATTATTACAATTGAAAAATTATCATAAAAATAGAATACTGATAAGAGTACGGGTACTATATTTGATAAAATTAGTATAAAAAATAATTATTATGTATGGTTAGAAGTGGCAAAAGTATACTAATATATTATTTTATTTAAATTTTTTATAAAATTATTAGATATAATATTTAAAAAATAAAAAGAAAATTGTAATAAAATATAAATTACTTTTGTAATCTTTTAATATATAATTAGATTACTTACTATATTACATACCATATTTTAAAATCTAATTAAACAAGGTAATATTAATAATAAAAGATAAATTATTAAATAATCAAATCTTATCCTAAACCAAATGCTCCTTAGGGTTAGCTCTTGACCAAGCATTGCAAAGATTAGATGAGATTAATCCAAGATTGCCTTGCTTGGGGGCCACATTAACCGAGTTGTGGTTCCTGTTGCCATTGTGCATGAGGTTTTCGATGAAATATTGAACAAAAAATCTCATTTTCTTTAAACTATGTGTACATCTCTTAATCTAAAAGAATGAGTCAAAATAATTAATTTGTGAATATCAAACCAACATCCCAATTCGTTTTTCAATATTCTTCCCGCATTAATCTCCCAAAACATTGTCAAGTCCTAAAAAAAAGTAGCCAAAAAGGACAGTTATAATTTACCCCTCAAAATTGGAAACTACAACAAATGAATAATTTCTTACCTCTTACAAAAAAAAAAAAAAAAAAAAAAAAAAATTACTATCCTTAAGTTCATCCTTATCCAACAAAAAAATTATATGAAGAGTAGCAAAAAACCCTAATAAAACCAACGCCTGCAAAGGTTCAACTTTTTAACATATAAAACGGCGACAAAATTTATTAAGTGTTTGAAAATATTAATTATTCTTATTGATATAAAAGTTTGGATAACTTTAAGCACCCTTTCTCTCCAATCCTCTTCTATAAATAAATCACTCTTTCATACACTATCATCGTCGCGCTTTCTTTCTTCATTTCTTTTCAATGGCCTTGTCAAATTTTCTCACGATTTCTCTGTTTGTTGCTTTTCTTTTTTTGATGAGCAACCATGGCATTGAAGCCTCTCACGTGGTTTATCCTGAGTTTCAATCTCTTGCTGCCGCTTCTGTCAAACAAACTCACAGGACTGGTTTCCATTTCCAACCTTCCCAGCACTGGATCAATGGTACGTACAAGGAGAAACCAAATTTGAGTCTTTTTAATTTTTAGGTTTTATTTTTATGATCTCATGTTTTTAAGGTTACGAATTTCCAAATTGTTAATGTTATTTCTTCATTCTTTTTTTCATGTTCAATGGTTATCTCTTTCTTTTGCTTGGTTATCATTTAAAGCGTTCAGTATTAAACTCGTATAGGATAACGATCTTTTGGCCACAAATGTTTCACTCTGCTAATATTGCAAAACCTATTTTATTAATATTTAGGGTTTTCGAGTAGTGCATTTGACTCCATTCTCTCGTGTAAAATTCCATTTTCATTTTGATTGGTTACGACTGCATGTAAAGGAGTAGGGATTTTTTAAACTTGGGATTTTGTGGTGAATATTAAAAGATAAGATCATAGAGCTAAAAATTTTCGGATAAACATTAAAACGTAATAAATTGTAGTTTTTTAAGTAAATAAAATTTCACTACATTTTGGAAAAGTTTGTCTTCTTGGATTCCTCTTAAATTTCACATAGAATTCATACAATAGAAAGATGGCATGAGCTCGATGAAGCACTGCTTTGTTTGTTGGTTTCTTTCAAAAATGTACTGAGACGATCATCTGTATCGTACTTTACAAGTAGTGAGTGACAGGATCTAAACACTTATGACTGTTGAATTTAATTATAATTAATATATTTTTTTACACAAACAAGAATATTTTGTTGGTGGGATTAATGATCAGTTTTGGGTTTGAAGATTTTTGTATTATCAATACTTTATTGTGATAGTTATTTTAATATATAAGATTTTTCTGATAATTTTTTAATTTAATATATTAACTCCGTTATATTATATAGATTACGAAATTAATTTCTTACTCTCCAAACATTTTGCTTTAAACATTAAGTAGTTTTTACGTGGGTGACCATAACCCAATTATCCATATAAAAAATAACATCAAAATGAAACTAGATATGTTATACGATTTTTAAATAGATGTGAACTTTAGTTTATGCGTTATATGTAAAGTTAGTTCCATTTTTTTAAGTATCAAGTAATTAGAAAAATCAGTTCTCCTGTTAGATTAATGAACAAAGATGTATTATTTTTTGTGGAAGAAAAAAAGAGAAGTAAGAAGTACCAATAAAGAAGGCGCGCGATGGATGAAAAATATGATTTAAAATCCCGTGAGATAAATTAAACAAGTTGACCTAACCCATCACCCAAAGCAGCTTCATCTTAAACTTGGTTTTCTTTTTTGAGGTATTTGGGCAGTTTAGGTGCCGAAAGCTCAGTCTTTGCTTTTCTCTACTTGACACATTCTGTGTTTTCATTTTGCAACTTCAACTCTTAAAAAAATAGAAGTTAATGAGTGGAGTTGATTCAGCATGGGTACCCACCCACTATTTTATATTTTATTTTATTTTTTTAGCTCCACCATGGTGATGTAATAGGATTTTAGGTCCACTTTGTACCATATATTCTTTTTGGGTGGTCCTAAAGAGTGGGGAAGTTCTGTCATAGTTTATTGGAAGACCCAATTTCATGCTTCTGTGTTTTTTTTGGTATGCTTGTAGCTTTTTGCCTTTTTCCTTTTTAAATTGTTTTCTGTTTGTATACATCTAAAATTTATTTCATCTTAAAGTAACTAACTTCTTTGTTTTCTTTTTTCTTGGTGCTGAAATTCTTTTGACAAATCAACCAACAGATCCAAATGGTAAGTCTCTTTGCATATACTTTTGAATATTTTTGTTTTGTTTTTATTTACTCAATTTTATTCCAATTTTCAATATTTTGTACGGAACAGGGCCAATGTATTTCAATGGAATCTACCATCTCTTCTATCAATACAATCCCAAAGGTGCAGTATGGGGCAACATTGTTTGGGCCCATTCTGTATCCAAAGACATGGTCAATTGGCATGCCCTTGACCCTGCAATTTACCCCTCAAAGCCATTTGACATAAAGGGCTGTTGGTCCGGATCCGCCACTATTCTTCGGGGCAACAAGCCCGTAATTCTCTACACAGGAATCGATTCTGAACAAAGACAACTTCAAAACTACGCCGTACCTAAAAACCTTTCCGATCCATTTCTCCGTGAATGGATGAAACCCGACAATAACCCGCTGGTTTTTCCAAAAGGTGTAAATGCCAGCTCATTTCGGGACCCGACCACCGCGTGGTGGGCAGATGATGGATACTGGAGGATCTTAATTGGTAGTAGAAGGAAGCATAGAGGAATAGCATATTTGTATAAGAGCAGGGATTTTATGAAATGGACCAAGGCCAAGCACCCGCTCCATTCTAAGGAGAAAACGGGTAATTGGGAATGCCCCGATTTTTTCCCTGTTGCACTTTCGGGGGCAAATGGGTTGGATACTTCGTATAGTGGCCCAAATAAGAAGTATGTTCTGAAGATCAGTCTAGATGTGACAAGATTTGATTACTACACAATTGGTTCATACTTGAAGGATAAGGACATCTATGTTCCTGACAATTCGTCGGTTGATGGTTGGGGTGGGCTTAGATATGATTATGGAAACTTTTATGCTTCCAAGACCTTCTTTGATGCTGGCAAGAGAAGAAGGATCTTGTGGGGTTGGTCTAATGAGTCTGATAGTACAGACGATGATGTCGCTAAAGGCTGGGCTGGAATTCAGGTAATTTTTTCACTTAAAAATTACCATAAATAAACCCTTTCTTTGTAGTTAATCGATTGGATTTTGATGATTTTGTTTAGACTATTCCAAGGTCGCTGTGGCTTGATCCCAATGGAAAGCAATTATTGCAATGGCCAATCCGAGAAATAGAGACACTAAGGGGGAAACGTGCAGAAATGAGCAATAAAGTTCTCAAAACAGGAGAGACTGTTGAAGTTGGTCAAGGTATCACTGCCGCTCAGGTATCAGTCTTAAATTACCAAATTGTAATCGTTATTATTATAATAAATAATAAACTTGAATGCTGATCTTGTTGCTCTTTGCAGGCTGATGTTGAAGTTACATTCTCATTCCCTGGCTTGGACAAAGCTGAACCATTTGATCCTAGTTGGGTGGATGCACAGAAGCTATGTAGCCAAAAGGGTTCGACCGTTAAGGGCGGAGTTGGCCCATTCGGGCTCTTGACATTAGCCTCGGAGAAGCTAGAAGAATACACTCCTGTCTTCTTCAGAATATTCAAGGCTCCAAACAAGCACGTAGTTCTAATGTGCTCTGATGCAACCAGGTTTGTTTGTTTGTTTCGAATTAAGTACTTTGTAAATCTTTATTTCAAACCTTCCATTACTCTTTTCCTTTTACAGTTCATCTTTGAGGGCTACAGGACTTTACAAGCCATCTTTCGCGGGCTTTGTAGACGTAAATTTAGCCGATAACAAGCTCTCTCTCAGGAGTTTGATTGATCATTCAGTTGTGGAAAGTTTTGGAGCTCGAGGGAAAACTTGCATTACTTCTAGGGTTTATCCAACTCTTGCAGTTTTCGATAATGCTCACTTGTTTGCTTTCAACAATGGGACTGAAACTGTAACCATTGATAAGCTTAGTGCTTGGAGCATGAATAAGCCCCGAATGAATGATTAAAAGAGATATAGAATAGGAGATCTGAGCACGTATTTAGGTTTTCAGTTTATAAAATATTAAGGAAGATAAAGGATGAGACATAAAATAAGAGTAAGTTATGCTAGTCGGTCGTGATTGTACTTTTGTTATGGATATCTCATTCCCATTGGTGGAGTTTATATAAAATATTAGTGTTATATTAGTTATGGATCTTTCAGAAGGGTGCAAATATTTTTTAACGGGAAATTTTTCCAGGTGACTTCTCAGTGGAACCTCCAATTCCTGAATAATAAATGAAAAAATCTAACTTTTCAGCTTGAATAAAAAATATTATTTGGGTAGCAAGAACCAAGAATAAAAGGACAAGGATATTTCCATCAGTGCATCAAGTGCTTTACAGCTTTGTTTCTTTTCGCCTCGAGATAGTAGCAATGCCTAATGAAGCAAAATGTGTTCAATTTCCATCGATTGTTATTATTATATATATAAATGTGGATAAACCAGATAAATAACCTTTACTGGGTAAGGATGTCTTGGCCTTCTCAAAGCAGAACATAAAATTATCAATAGAAAATGACCATAGGTAGACTTTTAAGTGGATGTTGATGAGATTTCGTATCATGATACATACAACATAGAGCATTATGCAAAATAGAATATATGATAATAATATTGAAAATATGTTATTGAACCTTGATAGAGTGAATACAAATAAAGAAATGAACATGATATGATTTTTTAACATAATTCAATTTGTAATTTGAGAGTTTATATTCATAATTATGACATTAATAACTGAGAGAATGCTCCATTATTGAGAGTATAAAAATTATAATAAATGATGTTAAGAAAAATTCAATTGAAGGACAAGTTTTGACAAGAATAGTTAGATTTGGTGAGTCTCTTCATCAAACTCGAATAAGATATATTCGACAAAATGAATTCGAGCTCAAACACGACCAAGGTGTACAAACGGCTTAGATTAGCTTTGACTAGGCTAGATTGACATAAAGAAATAACATTGTTTTATTCTTATATAACTTATGTCACAAAAAACTCTTCATTTTTTTCTTCCTTTCAACTCCCTGACAGCTAAAGAACCCCGTTTTATTTTCCTTTGATCAAGACACTATCTCATTTCAATATTTATATGGTTTTTGATTCTGTTATTGACAAATTAGAATACAACTGACATAGATGAACCCTGTTTGATGATGAGATGAGCGTATGACAAATTTAAGTTGTAGTTATGACAACTTTTACGTTTCAGTGCAAGTTTTTTGACTCCTGCTCTGTTCTAGCGACCAAATGCTAACATTTCCGGCAAAAGCACATAATTTTAACAGCTTTAATTTTGTTCAACTTTTCCTTCTTTAAACCATGTGTGTGGAATTTGTTCATTTGTTATTGTTTAATTGTTATGCAGCCTAGTAGTCGCTGTTCTAGTATGTTGTGTTGTTCTGTGCTTGTTGATAGTTTAGAAATTAACTACCATTACTACCGTATTTATTTATTTTTTTTATGACCCAGGAACCCCTATCCATACCAGTCGGTCAACTCTAACTGATCGAATAGTTTAAACCTGGGGACCTGTGACCACTTAGACCTACAATCACTAACCTGATAAATTAAGGGTTATTGATTTTACTGTAACTTGAACTCTGACCACTACTTTAAATGACCGAGGTTTTTATCGCTAGGCTAAGCCCCAGGGGTCCATTACTACCGTATTTGTTGTGTGAGTGTGAATGTGTTCCTAGTGATTTTAGTCTAGTAAGTAGCATCAAGTTTGGAGGGGTATTTTTCAGTTAGGAATATAGAACTGGATTTGGATTATGTGAAAGTCATGTCGGTGGGGCCTTCTTTAACCTGTAAATCACATTAAGTTTTTGTTGAAAAAGTGAAGAAATCAAGTTTGTGTGAATTTGTGTTGCTGTAGGCTAGAGGTGCTGACTTAATGTGAATGTCTGCGTACAGCTTATGGGCTGGATTTGTTTATGAATTATTTAGCATGCCATTGTGAATTATTCAAAATAGTACATTATACAACATTGCTGTTGGACTTTAATATATATGAGGCTACGGTATTCAATAATTGCCATCGTTTATGCTAGAGAGCATTTTAGAAAGTTAATTGATGAGCCTTTGAATGGGATGTATGATTTGTATAAGCTCTTTACAAGCTATGCATGTATATAGCTTGAACTTATGCCCTCTAGCTTATGAACTTTTTCTTGATTCTCGTGTACGTTATATGTATATGTGGATTTTTATATGGTTTGCATGCTTCATTGCTTCATATATTGCTCTTTTTGTTGGGATTCATTTTCAATGAATTATTTTATCATTGTTGTTTGTTCATGCCTTATGTTGAACAATTCTTGTTAATTACCTTTTATAAAAAATGGATCGAACAAGGCTATTTTACAAAGATGGCTTTACAAGAGATAAAACATTGCATGTAAACCCATAACATATATTGAAATTGTATTATTTTGATTGTCTAATTTGAATATTTTGAACTAATGATTTTATTTCTAAACCATTTCATAGTTGCAAGTGACAAATATCTTACCTCTTGGTTTATAGATAAGGTAAAGGATCGTATAAGGAAATATGTAAATATGACTGTGGAACTAATTAGTTTGCAACAATATGAGTCCTAGATATGAGCCAAAAGGCTAAATTGGTTGACCTAATAGAGTATTTATGTTCATGAAAAAAAATTCAACTTTCCCAATTTCTTTGTTCATATGTAATTGCCTAAAAAAATAGACCAAAAAATAGGGTATCCAAAAAATTGATTTGGACACCAATTGATTTGCTTACCAATTTATCAATTTCTAAAAACCGATTAACCAAACCAAATCAATTTCTAATGAAGAGATCAACACTCGACAATAAAAAAAACTCCTCACTCTTGGTCTCTTCTCTCATCACCAGATTCAGTTTGCACATCAACAAAATCTCTCTTTGTCAAAGTATAGAATTGGATCCAGTTGATCAGAATTGTCAACATAACCAAATCAAAAACCACAGATGTCCCAAACAAAAGCGGAAAATCAAAAGCATTCTTGCATCTAATCAATGGGAATGAAAAATCCCTGTAACTACAGCAGCAAATTAAACAACTGAGCAAAGAATCACAACCTTCTCCCTCGTCTGCCACCCTTTCTGCGGGTACTGTCAGTGGGAATTGGTGTCACATCCTCTGAAGATTAAAAAAAAAAAAAAAAGTTTAAGCTAATCATATTTACAATGATAAATAGATCAAATTTTAAATCCCAAAATGTCCACAAAATTATTGAACAGGCTAGCCCCAACTATCTATTTCAGCCATATGATAAGAAAATATTTTTCCATTTCAACCACAAGACCATATAATAGAAAACAGTTTTCAATATGAAAAAGAAAATAAGATACTCACTAATGGAAACAATCACATTCACTCAAAGGCACAATGTTGAAAATGTAAATGCATTCTGATCACCAAGAGGAAAATACAGATAACAAATCCCAGTAAACCAAGCTAGAAAAACATACCGATGCGACCAATTTTCATGCCTGAACGGGCAAGGGCTCTAAGCGCTGACTGTGCACCTGGACCAGGTGTTTTAGTCTTGTTCCCTCCAGTAGCCCGGAGCTTGATATGAAGAGCAGTTATGCCAAGCTCCTGCAGGTTACCAGTTCTATAAGTTGATATTTTTTTGGAAACAATAAACAGTTCCTTCTATAATAAGAAAAGCATGTTTAAATGAAATCATAGTGAATATTAGATTAATGAGAGAAGATCAGACAAATAAATTAATATCTATTGTGGGAACTGAAAAGTATGTACAACCTTGCATCGTTGAGAAACATCTTGTGCTGCAAGCATGGCTGCATATGGAGAGGATTCATCCCTATCAGCTTTCACCTTCATACCACCTGTTCACCGGGAAAAGACAAAACTTATCACTAGTACAATATAAAGAAACTCAATTTCTTCCAGTAAAACAACACAAACTAGAAAGTAAGAGAAGTCTCACAAAAATAACTATACAACTACAATCTAATTTAATTTCTAGGACTCTGCCTGTATTAATTTACTAATAACATTGAGGGACCAAACTAACTATAGATAATAACTATCATCAGGAATTGCAAGCTACCATAAAATTTTGGAAGACATGAACACATAAAATAAAGAAACTGTCTTAGAGTACCAAATAGTGAACAGTACCAGTGATGCGAACAAGCGTTTCTCTGCCCGACAAGTCAGTAACATGCTACATTTAAACAAAAACCACATTTTAGTAACTGCAATACACCAGACAATCTAAATACATTCAGTTAACTACTTACAATGAATGTATCATTAAACGAGGCAAAAATATGGGCAACACCAAAGACATGCTCCCCATCTCGTACAGCAGGTCCAAGTGTAATGTTTTCCTCCTTAGGCTCTCTGGCTTTCTTCTTTGACTACAAAACCCGTCACCCAAAAACCAGGTATCAGATCAGACATCCGAATAATGCTCTTCACTAACACAAAAATGCAACTAATTCTTCTAGTCTTTTTGGTTAAAAAGCATTTTCGAATTCGTAAAACGCATAATAATCCAAGCAAGGACATAGCTTTCCAAGCCAAACGTAATCGTATCTTACAATAAACACCTTCTCCAGTAAACCATGACCAAGGCAGAACTTTTTGTGTTTCCAAAGAAAAGCTCAAAATTACCTTCATTTTAACCACAAACTATATAGTAATTAAACTTCACAATATGATTCTTTACAAACGCGAAACATACAAAATGCCTACATTTAAACGCATGAACGATTTCAGGCATTTAGGACGATCAATTTGGTTGCAATAAGAAGTTAAAATCATGTACTTATATAAGTTATGTTACAGTTAAATTTTTCTTCACAGCACAAACCGACAAGGAGGATCGGCAAATTGAACTTTTGGCTTCAAATGATAATTAATTGAACAGAAATTGGGAGAAGAGATCGGTTTGAATGGCTTACCATGGCCGTTAGTGAAACAGAGCTACAGAAAATCCAAGTCAGGGCTTATAAGAGCTTTGTTTGATTGATCTTGAATGACCTGCTAGAATGGCTTGCAGATTTTGCGATAGAATTTATACTTAGGGTTTCAGTTTTACATGTATAGAGAAACGGAAATGACACAACTGTCCTTTATTTTTTTTTAATGAAAAACATGATAAATAATTTTTTTTTCCAACAAAAGAATATTATTATTTTTAGTCTTAAAACTAAAAACCTGAATCATGTTTGTTTTTAGTGTTTTTTTGACGTATCAATAATTAATTTCAAGTATAGAGTGTAAAATAAAATAATTATAATAAAAATAAGAAAAAGCATATTCTGATTATAAATAGATACTTCAAAGCTCTTCAGGAGATTTTGTTTGTTTTATATAATTAAATAGAATAGAATAGAATAGAAAATAAAGATAATATTTTGAGACTTATATTTACATTTGCATTTTTAAAGTGGGCACAATGTAATTAATTCAAATACTCAGTGGGTTAGAATTAGCGTCAATTTAAATATCTTAATTTAAAAAAATCGAATATAAGCTTTAATTCAAATTCAACAAACTTTCTTTTAATTAGATCAAATTTAATTCGATTTATAAACAATTGAATTCAAATTCAATTTGATTTTAATTATAATACCAAATTAAATTTGAGTTAAGCTTGATTCAATACCATAACTAAACCAAAATCACTCAAAACAAACCAGAACACCGTTTTAATATATTCAAATCAAGTTTTTCTTTGAACTTATGAGTTTGACAAACAAAATATCCTTCAACCTCAAGTTTGATAAAATAAAACTCTTAGACTCGAATTCACCTAAACTAAGCTTGTTCAGGTCGAGCTGACAAATGAACTGGAATCTATCCTTACTTGTGTGTATATGGGCTGGGCATTCTAGCCTTAGATTTTAAGAAACTAATGAAGAATGTCCCTTCGTACTACGAAGGAAAGACATAAACATACATAAAAATAGTAAGTCAACTCGAGAGTGAACAGGTATTCATTGTTGCATAAAGGCAACTCATCAGATGATTCAACAAAATCAGTACCTCATCTCGGCGCAGGGTGAATAAGAATTTATGACGAAACTAAAATATGGTTAAATAGAGGCTAACTTGGGAGACAAAATCTCAAGAAGTCCTTTCGGATTGTCCACATGAACCCAATGACCTGAATTGGGAAGAACATGTACAAAAACTTTCCCCTCCCTTCCATCTTCTACTCCACTAGCAAGGCCTTCAAGCCGCTGAATCACATCTGGTTCCCATCTGTCACTATTCTCAGCCCGAACAATATCTATCTCCATCCCTTGTGGAGGTTGCTCCAACAGGGGCCAATAGGAAGTTTCCCTAAAGAAGATCACATTCAATGAGTCACATTCAGTGAAACCATAATTAAATGAATCCAATTACTTCGTATATTTATTTTTTAAAAATATTTTCAAACCCAGACATTTTTCAAGCTCCTCTGCGCTCATCAAATCACATTCCTGTTTCTATCAGGCGAGTGTGTGCATGTCTGCAGCCAAAAGCAAATGGTTCGAACTGATATTGGAAAAAAAAAAAAAAAAGAGTTTTACCTGTAAGAATTGAACATCTGGACGGCACCTTCAAGATTAAAGGCCCATGTCTCATGTTCTCCAGATTTCTTGAGGTTGCTTCCAATCCACTCTGACAAAGATTTGGAGAACCCAAGATTAATCATGTGGTTCACGAGCCACCTAGAGCAACAAACAAAGTAGCAACGATAACAAAAGTAAATAAGAGAAGAATGAGGAAAAAAAGGGGGAGGGGGGTGGTGGAGGAGATGGGAAAGAGGAGAAGGCATAACACAAAGAGTTAATCTACCATGCACAAATGAATTCAAGCTATCCAAAATCAAATCAATCAACATTGACATGTTTTGTTTTAACAAAACTGAAAAAAAAAGAAATTAATCTCCATTCAATTGCTCAAATGAAAAATAGACGTGCCGATGTTTCCATGCATGTGTGCTCTTGCCATACATAAAAAAATTACAAGATCTCTTATCATATAGCTATGATAACTACTCTATTCGAAAATATCAAGCTGTTTTTACTATTTAAAGCAATAACTACATATATTATCCATGTTTCATCATGTACATAAATCACAGATGATAAAATTTACATACTATCAATGGATACTTCCAGTCAGCTAGAAGATTAATGGTCTTCAGCATTTCTACCAACAAAATTCAGTAAAATCAAATGATGATACATGTAGAAGTTTAAACTTGATACTATTATAATTATTCTTTTATGTTTTCTTTTTTTTTTTTTTTTCTTTTATTCCTTTCTTCCTTTTCTTTTTCTGAGAAGGATCCTTCAAAGTTATCAAGGTATAATTAAAGATTTAACTGTCACAAGAACATCCATTAAATAATGTTGTTAATTGACCGATTATTTCAGGAAAATGTGAAAAAAAAAAAAAAAACTATATTTTTTGACAAGGATAAGGTCTCTTCTAAAACCTTGAAGGATCTCTGGCCCCTGACTAGCACCAATGAAACCCACAGAATATTAAAGGGTGAAATTATAATTGCAGTAGAAAATCAAATAACACTTTTGCACTGACATAAATAAAAGTTTTAATGGACTAAAGCAGAATAGTATCCTCCCTTCTTAGCCAAGGAAAATGATTTGTAAAAAAGAAGATTACAAAGTTAATGTGTCCATATTTAATGAAAAGCATTTATAGAGATTACTCATTGTCACCAGAGGCAAGCAATCATTATGCTATATCACAACTCCACCTAGTACCTACATCTGGATTATTCTACCAGGGGAATGACAGGACCACTAATACACTGTAAATCAAATATGCAAAGACCAACATGTTACTAAAGTGATATAATCCTTACTTTCGAGATGGCACTTGTGAAGGTAAACTTTGCAAGGTCTGCAGAACTTTCTCTACTTCACCATCACTGTCTTCAGACTTCACTTCTCCAGGAACAGAATCCAATACCCACAACTGCTCTGCATCAGAAAAGAAAATGAAAATGCTCAGAACTCTTATCATGTTCTAATAAACTATAGTTGTCAAATCACCAAACAAGAAAATTTTAAGGTTTTCAACACACCATCAGTAATGCCTAGCCCTCTTGACATTCGAAACCACAAAAGAATACCAAAGCCCATGTGACAAAGTTCACTCCATACTTCACTGAATCATGAAACATTCATCCATATCTATTTCATTTCTATATGAAATGTGATGTCTGATGGCAATAGTCAAATCCAACAAAGACTTAAACTCAAACTCAATTATAAGTGCATCAGGTGAGTGCAGCCGTGCTTATGTTTCTGTAGGTCAAGGTCAGAATGAGTATGATACATGAACTTTCAACAGGTGCATATGAAATCTTTTTGATAAAATTTATCCCCACCCAAGCAGTGGGTATATATATATATATATATATATATATATATATATATATATATAAAAGAGTGTGTGTGCTTGTGTATAATGAAATAATGGATTTGTATAATCCAACAAACTATTATAATATCAGTAAACCAACCACCCCTCAAAAGGAGGTTACAACATCCCCACCCCAAATCAAGGCAGCACACAAATTATTTTCCTGACGTTTTTATTAAGTTAACAAATGATGATACATTAGCAAACACATTCCTTGGGATGAGAAATTTAAGTTTTTGCTTGGAATGCATAGAATTTCATTACGTTCAATCTTCTTTACTCTTTCAGAATGCCAGATTTGGTAAAAGAAAAAATATCACTTAAAGAAAATATGCATGGAGAGAGAGATAGATGGAGTAGAGCTGAGAAGGTAACAGACTCAGATGTTTTGACAAGGGAAACCAAGTTGCAACATGCATTGGTTACACTACTTCATTCAAGTAGAATGTGACTGATTGAATGCAAAAGAAAAAAAAAAACTACAGAGATTGTCATAGTTCTCATGATATAGAATTTCTTTAAGAGCCAATAAAAAGCCAAATCAATTTATGTCCAACCAATTTTCCAAAAGCTCTAAATTGCTCTTGTAAGTAGAATCCATATTCCTTGTTTTGTCTCCTTCAACAATTAATCACTATGACTGCATTTGAAGACATACACTCGAAACTAAGATTCATGTTGCAGTGAAAAACAAAAAGTCATTATCTTGTCCATCTACCTTTCTCAACTGCAAACTCCTGTAACTATACTAAGAAGAGGTTGTTAGATATTTGACAAAAGATATCTGTCTATTAACACCAATGAGGCCTAATCAGTGTAGTCCAACAACCACAGTGGGAGTATCCAGGAACTGTACTAAATTGAAATTTTATCAATGAAATTCTTGGATATTCATATTGGAATTTCTCTATAAATTTAACAATCACCTATCAGTCATTTATTTAGATACCACTAGAATTCCCAATAATACAGTTGAAGTTAAGCAATGACAAACACTGTCCCAAAAAAAAAAAGCTTTCATTTGGGAAAAAAATAAACCTGTTTGGGAAATGCAGTGGATTGATCATATTCACCACGAGCACAACTCTGGGCAAAATGCAAGGCAACCTTACCACCCATGGAATGGCCAATTACAACATCAGGCCAAGCCCAACCTTTATCTTTAACCAAATTAGCCAAATCATTTGCAGCATTAGCCATGTCGTGCGGTGGAGCCAGTCCTTCTATCTCTGCCGACCGCCCATGGTTCCTCAAGTCCACCATTACCATTCTCCACTCTACTCACACAAACACACAAGTAACTATCAATGGTAAGAGCAATACTATATAATACAGTTTATTATATTACAAGTCTTTTATAATTACATCACAAATTTTGATATTATATATCTAGAAACTTGCTAAAACTAAAAAATAATCAACATTAACTGTCAGGAATTTTTCTAATTTCCTAAAATTTCTCACATTCTTCACATATCATAACTAACAGACTTCATACAAATAATTAATAATTTAAAAGTACCTGTAAGTTTGTGCAAGTATAGTACCGGATGGAGGAGAATTAACTTAACAGACACATATCATAATTAACATCACAATTGTATCATGTTACAACCATCACAAAATTTGATGTTATATATCTAGAAACTTCATAAAATGACCAAAAAAAAAAAAAAAAACGACTGCTAGTTTGTGTAAAAGTAGTACCGGATGAAGGCGAAGTGGTGGAAAAAGTGGCAGCGAGGTTTCGACAGAAGGAACGCCAGTTACGACCAGATCCAAGTAGGCCATGGAGAATGAAAGCTGTAGAAGTGTAGGGTTTGTCTATTGAAGATCGAACCTCTTCGTAGGCTAACGTTTGAAGCAACCGAGTTGTTGGCGACTGGAGGAACCGAGTCAACAGACTGAACCCACCCTGTTTGTTCTTCAACATCCTTGCGGCCCTGGACTATTCTCCTTTCTGGTCGTCACTGGGAGGCTGGAGGACAAGAACCCTAGTAACAGTAAAACGACGTCATTTTCAAGCGATCAGATCACTATTTACCACCTGAACTTTGCTAAAACGAGTTTTGTAAAGTAATTTTCCGTGTAACCGTTATTTTCACCAGTGTAAACCGTTAAATATGACGATAAATCTCATTTTATCTCAGACCGTAAAAATTGACGTTTTCCCTCATTTTACTCGAAAACACTTTCGAATAAAAAATGTAAAATTTTGGGTGCAGTCACACTTAACGTAGTATGTATTAATGGGACAATTTTCCACCCCAAAATTTTTATAATATTCACATGTGATGCAATTAAATCCGTTAAAATCTGGCACAATCCGTTAATTTGATACGTGATGATACCAAAAAAAAAAAAAAATCATGTTAGAGTCATAATTTTTAATACGAAAAATAGTTTGAATCATGTTAGGGTTAATTGGAACAAAATCCAATTGAGATAGGATTGATACGAAGTCAATTTGAATTGACTCGAAAATTAAAAAAAATTACATAACATAATAACAATAAAAAATTTTCAATATCAATTATTCTCTTCAATCAATTAAAAGAGTTTCAATTCACAAAAATCTCTATTCTCTAATTTGAATTATCAAAGAAATCAACTTACTTCACCAAATATCAAATTTGCATCACTCATCCACTGTTTCGACAAGTGATTTGACCAAATTAAGTTGGTTTTGTTATCTACTTCTTTATAATAATGGTTTTGTTATTATGTTACTTGGTTTTGTTCTTTAGCCATTTTTATTAGACTTTTGATATTTTGGTGTGATGCAAAATATGTTAAAATATCAAACTTGTTTATGACATAACTTGATTCATGTTCAAGAGGGATAAAAATTTATTTTTACAAAATAACTCAAACATATTATCGTGTGTCTAGAACACATGACTGTGTAAAAAAGACACATGATTGTGCTAACACAAAATTTTAGGCATGTGCATTCTTCTGTTATATGACATATATTGATTTATGATCAAAATGGATAAAAGTTTAATTTTATGAAACTGTCTAGACATATGACTGTGTGTCTTGTATATATGATCGTATAAAAAAAGACACATGATCGTGTTAAGGCAAAATTTTAGGCGTGTGCGTTCCCCTGTGGTATGTGATGCTTTTGATCGTGCTATCTTTTGTATTTTAAGATTTGTCTGTTTAATGAATACACATAACTGTGTGAGTGAAACATATGATTGTGTACATGAGAAACATGACCATGCATATAAAAAGCATGATCATGCAAATACAAAACGTGACTATACATATAAAAAACATGATAATGTATGAGAAGCATGACCATGTATTGGGAATGAGAACACGACTGTGCATCCAAGGCACATGATTGTGTGTATGTAGAATTTTATGAAGAACATGTTTTTCTTCTCCAACGGTTAGTATCTCAACTCCAACGATCTTTTTATCAAAAAACTTATAAATTAAAGTGATTTTGAAGGAATAAGGGTTAAGAGATCACCATGTATTAAGCTCATATTGATTTGTTCTCTATTCATCTCTTCTTTCTCTCTTTAAAGCTCATTTTATATCCTTTAGAGATTAGTTTTGTGTTTATCTTTTTTATTTGCCTTGAAGACATTTATTTTCTTGTATTAGATTCACAAACTTGGAACATAATTCTATGAAACTAGTGATAGATGAAATTTTAAATAACTATTGTAAAGGGCACAATAATGGATAAATTAGTATGGATGAAATCCTAGCAAAACTATTTGGGCAAAATCTCATGTATTTAGTGAAAAAAAAACTTTAAGTGGGATTGCTTGAAGGAGTGAATGAAATAGGCTTATAGAGAAACTTTAAACCATTACAAAAACGATTGAGCAAATTCTCTCATCCCTTACTCTTTATATTTGCTTTGATTATGTTGATTGAGTTGCTTGGTTGATTTATTTTTGTTAACACAGTTAATTTGATTGTATTTGCATTGAATCATTTTAAGTATAAACTTGATTTTGGGTGAAAAACTTTTAAGTTATAAAAGTTTTTAAAAATCCTATTAATCCCCTCTAAGGTTAGCTATTTAATATATTAGAGTTTTACAATTGGTATAGGAATTTGGGTTCTTGTTTTACAAAATCTAATGATTTTAAGAGTTTCAAGATTAATTTTTATTGACCAATTTATTTGCAAAAATTGTTTTTTGAAGAAGACATAGTTTAGTTAGACTATCTTTATTTTACTGTTTAAAATATAGTTTATAGAAAATTGTAATAAAATTTTATATTCAATTCATATATTATAAACTTTGAAAAATTATGGATAAGGGTGATTTTGTTTCAATTAACCCTAAGACTAATGCACCTAAGAATGAAATTGATTTTGATGCAAAAGATGAAAAGTTAATGAGTTTGAGTGCTAAAGATTTGAACTTATTATTTTGTGCATTAAACTTAGTTGAATCTAATTGTGTTTCCTCTTGTGAAACAGTAAATGAAGTTTGGACTATTTTTCAAATCACACATGAAGGAACTAATTAAGTGAAGAAGTGCAACATTGAGCTTCTTTTTCGGGACTACAAATTATTTGAGATGAAGACAGAAGTTAACATCATGAAAATGTACAAATGGTTTTCAAACTTGGTGAACAACTTAAAAGGATTGGGTAAGAAGTTTGAAACTATAGAACTTGTAAAGAAAATATTTCAATTGTTACTGGAGTTATAAAGTATGAAAGTCATGACGATCAAAGAATCAAAAGATCTAAGCAAATTAAACATTGATAAGCTAATTGAGAGTTTATTAACTCATAAAATGAAGTTGATGCCTAAAAAGGAGGAAAGACCAAAAAAAAAAAAAAAAAAAGAGAATCTTGCCTTGAAAGTTGAAGAGAGCTCAAGCGGTGAAGACTTGCCTTCAATAGATGAGGACCCTTCCATAGATGATGATGATATGAAGCTTCTTACAAAGAAGTTCAGTGAATTTCTCACAAAGAAGAAAAAGAAGAAAATGGGAAAAGATATGATTTGTTATGAGTGTGAAAAAGAAGAATATGTTCGATAAGAGTATCCTTGACTCAAGAAGAAGAAGAGATTTAAGAGTAAAATTTTTATTGCTTGGAGTGGATAAGACTCAAGTATAGAAAATGATAAAGATGAAAAAAAAAAAAAATCTCTTCATGAATCGACACCAAGAGAAAATCTGAGGCAAAGAAAGGATGAAGCTTGGTGTGGAGAAGTCTTGAAGCCAAAAGAAGAATTGAAGATAAAAAAGGGATTTGTAAAGCTTTGAAAGCTCATCAATCTAAGTAAACACTTAAATGCTTAATAATATTGATGTTTGGTTGATATGATGACTTGACACATGTTATAATGTGTTTGATTGAATTAAATACTTATCATGGTTGATTGAACGATTAATTTAGATTAATACAAATATTTAGTATGTTAATACTTGTTTATAACATGTGCATAATTGGAATTCATAAAAAAAAATTCAAATAGTTGTATTTGAAATCATATGACTCATGAATTCATACATTGTTGGTTCCTATAATCAAATTTTGCAAATTTAAGTCTAGTAATGTTTTAATTGATTTTGTACAAAACATTTTGAAAATGAGTTTATTTTCTTGAAAATTGCATAAAATGATTTTAAAAGTGTCAAAAGTGTGAAAATGGTATTTGTCAAGTTTTAATAAATTTGACTAATGATTTTAAACTGATATCAATATTTAAAAATGCTTTGAATTTGATTGAAAAACGAGAGTTTTCAATTATTTAGGAATTAAAAAAAAAGAAGGAAAATTTTTTCAAATAAATTTAATCATTATGTTTTTGTTTCTGTTTTTGTTTTTTTTTTTTTTTACAAAATGAGAAAAATATTTTCTATATCCATATTAATTTTTAAATTGTGCTTAATTCTTAAAATTTTTAAGTTAGGGAGAGAAAATTACAAAAATTATTTTTATTGTTCTAAATGTTATAATCTTTTTAAAAGGGGAGATATTTTTTAATGTTCAAACGACATATTTCCACTCAAGGTTTCCTTAAATGAAAAACTCTCACCCATAAAAGTTTAAAAAGTTAAGCACCGACTCTTGCTTTTTAAGAAGACAAAAATACCCTTCATAAAAATCAATAATATTAACATTAAAATAAAATTTAATATAAAAATATTAAAATAAAATGATAATAATAAATTAGTAAATTAATAAAAATTTAAAAATAAAATAAATATATAAAAAAGAAGCCATTACTACCGCTAGTAATATCACCTGTAGTGGTGGCCGATGTTAATCTCACAAGGTGGTAAGAAATGACTACTTGATTCCCAACCGTCTCTATGACAGAGGTGACCAGATCTAGCTGCTAAAGATCTGGCTAACCACCTTTGCCATGGGAGAAGGCCATAAATGGTCGGAATGCTTGACATCAACCTTTTTCAGCCATTTTAGATGGTAGAGATGATCAGATCTGACTGTCTTCGTTAGATTTCTAGTCGCCTCAACCATTAAATAGCTAGGTCCGACCGCCAATAGAACTATGTGACCATTTCTAGCCACCTGGTGAGGTTAAGGTCGGCCACCGCCATTGGTGATATTGTCGACGATGGTGGTTACTTTATATATATTTATTTTATTTTTAAAATTTTTATTACTATTTTAATAATATTTTATTTTAAATTTATATTTTAATTATTTTTATAAAATTTATTATTTATTTTTATTCAAAAAGATAAAAATATCCCTCTGACTTTAGTCAACTGGTAGGTATTTGACTTTTTAAACTTTTATGAGTAAGAGTTTGTCATTTAAGGAAACCTTGAGTGAGAATATGTTGTTTGACCTTTTTTAATACCCTCAACCATTGACATGAAATAATTTTTATAACGGGGGATAAATTTTTTTTTGCTAAATAATTTCTTTTAACATGCTCTTTTTTATTTATAACAATAATGAGAGAAAAAGTATGTTAAAATAGAATTGAATATTTTGATATTTGATTTGTGCTTAAAACAAATTACATTTTTTGGAAACAAATGTTAATGAATTACATTTTTTTTTTGTAACAAACATGTTGACAAATTAATATGTGATAAAATAATTATTTCTGTTTAATGACATTTTTATTGTGCTATAAATATATTTTAACTTATTTTTTTTGTCATCAATCAAAAAAAGGAGATTGCTAAACTCTTGATGTTTTGATATAATATAAAATATGTTAAAATATGTAACTTGTTTATAACTTGAATTAATTTATGACCAAAAGAGACAAAAGTTTAATTTTGAAAAATTTTTAAAAAACAAGATCGTGTGTCTTGGACACATAGCCATGCAAAAAAGACACATGACTGTGCTAAGACAAAATTTTAGATGTGTGCTCCTGTGTGGTATGTGGTGCTCTTGGTTGTGTTATTTTCTGTATTTCAAGATTAATCTATTTAATGAAAACACATGATCATGTGTATGAGACACGTGACCGTGCATATGAGAAGCATAATCATGCATATAAAAAACATTATCATGCATATGAGAAACATTATCATGCATACGAGAAGCATGACCGTGCATATGAAAAGCATGACTATGCATATAAAAAGCATGATTTTGTGTATGAGAAACATGATTGTGTGTTGGGCCACTTGACCATGCAGGGTGATATTATAACTGTCAGGAAGTAACTAATGAAGACAGCATGACCATGCATCCAAGACACATGACTATGCTTTTGTGTAGAATTTTATGAAGAATGTTTTTCTTCTTCAATGACTCTTTCATCTAAAACCCTATAAATTAGAGTGATTTGAAGGAAAAAGGGTTAGAGATCACCATGTATTAAGCTTATATTAATTTGTTCTCTATTCATCTCTTTTTCTCTCTTTAAAGCTCATTTCATATCCTTGAGAGATTAGTTTTATGCTTACCTTTTGCATTTGCTTTGGAGAGACATTTATTCTCTTGTATTTGGTTCACAAACTTATGACACAATCCTGTGAAACCAGTGGGGGGCAAAATCATGGAGAACTATTATAAAGGGCACAATCCTAAATAAACTAGTGTGCACAAAATCCTGACAGAACTATTTGATGAAATCCCATGAATCTAGTGAAAGAAAAATTTTAAGTGAGGTTGCTTAGAGGAGTGAATGTAGAAGACTTGTGGAAAAGCTCCAAATCACTATAAAAACAAATTCGTAAATTCTTTCTTCCCTTACTCTTTATATTTGCTTTATTTTGATTTGATTATGTTGATTGAGTTGCTTGGTTGATTTATTTTCATCTACATAGTTAATTTGATTATATTTGCATTGAATCATTTTAAGTATAAACTTAGTTTTGGGCAAAAAACTTTCAAGTTGTCAAAGTTTTCAAAAATCTTATTCTCCCTCTTTAGAATTAGCCATTTAGTATTTAGCGGTTTACAATTTTAACTAGCATAAATAGATATGGTAGGAGAGTTGGGTTAGTTAATAGCCCAAACCATTATAAAAATGACAGAGCAAATTTTCTCTTCCCTTACTCTTTATATTTGCTTTGGTTATGTTGATTGAGTTGCTTGGTTGATTTATTTTCATTTACATAGTTAATTTGATTGTATTTGCATTGAATCATTTTAAGTATAAACTTAGTTTTGGCGAAAAACTTTTAAGTTGTAAAAGTTTTCAAAAATCTTATTTACCTCCTTTTAAGATTAGTCATTTAGTATATTGGGGCTTTACAATATTAACTTATATAAATAGACATGACAAGAGAGTTGGGTTAGTCAATAGTCTAGTTTGGACCCTTCATTTTTGGCATGACCATAAAATTGTAAACTGTGCGAGGCTAGTAGGCCATGTTCAAGACCTTGGCCAAGGCTCATAGTTCAGCCCAACACGACCCATGAAAATAATGAATAATTAAAAAAAATATAATATAATATAAATAGTTGGTCGACTCACAAAAACATGCATAAAGCATATAAAGCGTAACATAAGAGGCCTTAGGTCATGCCTCAAGCCTTGGATGCTAGCAATGCAACTCAACCCATAAGGCTTGCCAATTGGAGTGTCTTGGGATAACATAACTTGTGGGTACTGTAGGCGATACTGGATTTGGCCAAACATAACTCACTGTCATGTCTATGCATAAATAATTGTTTTTATTTTATAGTTACTAACTACTAAGTCTTTTTGTGTGTTGTTGTAACAAATTATGTTATTCCTTATCATTTGATAAAGTGTTCTATTTGATAATAAATTATATCGTTACATGTTGTGTCTTGACATGAATTTACTTGTTACGTAGTTTCGAATAATTCAGATCGAGTTAGGTCAAGCCAAAAGTATTTTAATTTAGTTTAGGATTAAGAAATTTTGGTATAATTCTATTTCAATTCAAGTTAGTTTTGAGGATCTTCAACCCAAAATCCAAATTAACATGATACAAATACAATATGATAATACAAACTATTAGGTTTAAATGCAACCAAGTTCTCTTATTTCAACACTTATCCAAATTGTCGTACTTATTTCTAACATTTCTCCAAATTCATATATAAGTTTTATGAACACAAACACGAGCATCATTGCATAGTAAAATCTGTATATGTAACACATGTATACACCAACTAAATTAAATAATAGAATGATTACAAAAAAAAATCCCAACCTTTTTATCTCACTCGATTATTTACAAAAAAAGAATATGTAATCCATGCTCTTACACCGGTTTATTGCCTATGTTTTGATGTTCCATATGTGGACCTTGAGATAATACATTTTGATATTTATGGATCTTTTGATGTTTTATCTTTCAAAAAAGAAAAATATTTTTACTTTCATTTATAATTTTTCACGATATAACTACTTTTATTTATTGTTTAAAAAATCTTAATCCATAGATGTATTGAAGATATTTATAAATAAGGTTGAAAGACAATTTGACAAAAAAAAAAAAAAAAAGATCTAACATGGGTGGTGAATATTATATAAGTTATAATGAATTTAGACAAAATCTTGGTTCATTTGCTAAGTTGTTGGTCATTATACATTAGAAAATAATAATGCTGCAGAAAAACCTAATCGTGCACAGATAAATATGGAAAAGTTTATGATGTGTATTACATCTTTACCTTGTTATAACAGATGTATATATTAAAGACCATTATATATTTATTAAACAAGATTTCTAACAAGACAGTTCCGACGACTTATTTTAAACTGTGGATAGAAAAGAAATCTAGTTTAAAGGTACCTACATGTTTGAAGTTGCCCAATGGAATATAGATATATAAAGAATAAATTAGACACAAGACTAACTAGTGGTTTTTTCATAGGTTATCCAAAAAATTTTATTGTCCTATCTATAGTATGAGAATAGTAAAAACTAGGAATGTTATGTTCATAAAAAATGGTAAGACTAGTGATAGTATGGAATCATGCAAAATGGAAATCCAAGAAATTAAAATACAAAGTCCTTTACCTATAATTTTTTACTCACATTGTTGTTCCTTTGGTTGTAGAACGTTCAAACAACGCAAGAACAAAAAAGCTAATATTGACAAAATGAGAAAAGATTTTTTTTAGGCCAATACACTTGTTTCCACCCATGGTTTCACTCAAATACCAATTCTCACATTTTAACTTTTAAAAATAAAAACATCCATTCTTTGACCATTTCTATCTAATTTTACTAACACTTTTTATAAAATACCTAAAATATTCTTATTAAAAATAAAATTTATACTAAAATTATAAAATAATATTTCAATATAAATATATTAAAAAATTTTAAAAATTTATAAATTAAAAAAAATTTAAATTTTAAAAAATAAAAAAGATAGCTATCGCTCAAATAATTGAACCAGGTGGCTGGTTGGCTGCCCCAATTGGCTTCCTCATATTATGGTGAAGATGATTAGATCTAACTAGCTTAGTTAGCAACTATGGTAAAAAACGATTAGTAAGGCTAAAATCAATTATTTTCAACTGTTTTCGATCGTTTTTGTTGGTGGAGACTGTCAGATTTAACCACCTTCTCTAAAATAAGAAACGATCAATCTGACTACCTTAATTAAATAAGGTGGCTAGATTTGGTCATCCCTGAAACTATGTGACCATTTCTGATCACCCAGTTCCTTTATCAACAACCAACACTGCTGGCGCTGACAATGATGACTGCTTTTAATTTTTAACAATTTTTTTTATTTTAATATATTTTTAATCTTTTATATAATTTTTAATATTTAAATGATATTTTATATTTTTTTTATAAAATTTATTTTATTAATTTATATATTTTTATTAATAAAATGATCAAAATATTCTTTTAACTATTAAAATTTAATTATTGATCATTAAATTTAATTATTAACTTTAGTTAATACGTAAGTGTTAAAATTTTTAAAAGTTAAAAAGTGAGACTTTATGTTTGTACGAAACTTTGGGTGGGAATACGTCCTTTGCCCTTTTTTAATTGATAATTCTTGATACCCCTAACAGAAAATTCCCAGCTACTTATTTGAAGAAAACCTATTACAGAATAAAAATAGACATAAAGAAGCAAATCAAATCCTAATTAAATAGGGATTCACAAATCATAAATTAAACAAACTAGGAAATTAAATTTAGAAGGGTCGTTACATTCCTTCCCTTACAGACAAGCCTTGACCTCAAGGCTAAAACACAGGAAATTTCTCTTGTATTTGAAACATATCCTCCCAAGTTACATCTTCTGGAAATAAGTTAGACCAATGAATCAACTATTGAGCCATAGGCCGATCATTTCGGTTGACGGATCTCCAATCCAAAACTGAGATGAGTTCTAACTGTAAGTATCTTGTCTTGCATTGTTGGTTACTCTCTAATTGGAATGACAGCATCTCTAACTTTTTTCTTCAAACAGGAAACATGGAAAACATGATGAATTCTAGACTCAATGAGTAGTTCTAACTTATAAGCTACTGATCCAACCTTCAAAATAATCTTGTAAGGGCCATAGAATACGGGAGACGACATTTTATTTGCTTGCATTTACAAACTGATTTGTTTATAAGGTTGCAAGCGCAGAAACACCATAGCTCCTACTTCAAAAGTCCTTCAGATTTCCTCCTATCACCATACAACTTCATTCTTGCTTGAGCTTGAACCAAATTAGCCTTCAGTAGTCGTATCATAGCATCCCTATCCCTTAAGCTTAAGTCAACAGTAGCCACAGAAGACTCACAAGGTATATATAAAATATGAGAAGGTGACAGTCTACCATAAACAACCTCAAACGATGTTATATAGGTTGACAAATGATAAGAAATATTGTATCACCATTTCGCCAAAGGAAGCCATTTCACCAACTTCTTGGGTTTGTTGCCCGTCATTTATCTCA
The DNA here is from genome assembly GCA_026122585.1 of Anacardium occidentale. Classification (NCBI taxonomy): domain Eukaryota; kingdom Viridiplantae; phylum Streptophyta; class Magnoliopsida; order Sapindales; family Anacardiaceae; genus Anacardium; species Anacardium occidentale. The sequence continues at coordinate 71,685 of JAJEJH010000345.1, read as the reverse complement.
AATATTGTTTTAAGCATTTATATTAACCACTTCTATCTGAACAATCAATTTCACAATGGTAGGCAGTACTCATCAATAAGTTCACATTCAGCAAAGAAAATAGATTTTGTCAAAAGTTACTTGTAAGAACTTTATCTTAGTCACTAACTATAAAGTTAGGTAAACCATACAATTTATACACATTTTCTTAGAAGAGTCGAGCAACATCAAGTGTAGTAAATGGATGACTTGAAGACGTGAAATGTGCATACTTAGTGTATCCACCACCATGAAAATAACTTATTTATCGTGCGACTTGGGCAATCCTTCGATAAAGTCCATGGATATATCAGTTCAATTATGTTCAGGAATTGCTAAGGGTTGTAGCATCCTAGGAGATAACATATTTTCATGTTTATTCCTTTGGCAATTTTCACAAGCTGCCGCAAATGAACAAATATTCTTTCGCATCTTTTTCTAATAAAAAGATCGTCTAATTCTCGCTAATGTCTTTTTAACTCCTAAATGCCCACCTTCTACTCCACCATGTGCTTCTGTCATAATTAATTGTTTCAAATCTCAATGGTTACCCACCCAACGTCTTCCCTTATACTTGAGGACATTGTTTTCCCAAGTAAATTTAGGGTGAGAGAACTAGTTTTTAAGTATTTTCTGAATCAAACTTTGTATTTCCTGATCTTGTTGCCACTCTTGTTTAAGTTGTTTTACCCATATACCTGTTGGGAACGAAATTGCCATCAATGAAATGTTTACAACATGCTCATGCAACCTAGATAAAGCATTAACCACTTTATTTTCCCTTCCACTCCTGAAAATAATTTCAAAATCATAACCAAATAACTTGGTTAGCCATTTTCATTGCATAGTTATAGATATACATTGCTCCAACATATATTTCAAGCTAAAATGATTTGTGAAAATCTTGAAATGCCTATTTAGTAAGTAAGGCCTCCATTTTTGCGCCACAAACATCATTACTAACATTTTTTTCGTAAGTAGACGTGCCCAAGTTTTTTTCTGACAATGCCTTGCTCAAATAAGCTATAAGCTTGCCTTCTTGCAAAAGTACAATGCCTATGCCTTCCCTAGATGCGTCATACTCAAGAACAAAGGTTTCCTGGAAATTAGGCATAGTTAACACAAGTGTTGTGCACATTGCAGTTTTTAAGCGATTAGAAGCATCTTCGGATGTTTGGTTCCACATAAAACTGTCCTTTTTAAGTATATTAGTCAATGGTCTACTAATCTTTCCATAATCTTTTTTAAACCTTCTGTAGTACCCAATGAGACCCAAAAATCCCTGCAACATTTTCAAGGACTTCGGTACTGGCCAATGCTTCATACTTTCAATCTTAGCAAGGTCAGTAGCAATACCTTGCTCAGAAATTAAGTGCCCTATATACTTATCGCTTTTTTACAAACAGATGATTTTTATATAACACCTCCAGTACTAGCTCCAGATGCTTCAAATGCTCAACTTAAATTTTACTGTAAATTAATATATGGTCAAAAAATACTAACAAAAATTTCCTCAAGAAAGGCTAAAAAACTTCAGTCGTAAGATGCTGAAATGTTCATGGATGGAGCATTTGTAAGACTAAAAGGTCTGACTAAAAATTCATAGTGCCTTTTGTGAGTTCGAAAAGCGATTTTATCAATATTAGTTGGATGTATCCAAATTTGATGGTAGCCCAACCTTAGGTCCAATTTTGAGAAAATTTTCGCCCCATGTAACTCATCTAGCAACTCATCAATCACTAATATAGAAAATTTATTCTTGATAGTGACAAAATTTACGGCATGATAATCCACACACATTTGTCAAATGTCATCCTTCTTCTTGACGAAGAGAACAAGAGAAAACAATGGACTAACACTTTTTTGTATGCTCTCAACTACAAGCAATCATCCTTTCAATCTCCACCTTTGTAGATATGGGTATCTATAAGGTCTTACATTGGAGGAACACATTGGGTAACAAGGGAATTCTATGATCATGATGAACCCTAAGTGTTGGTAAATCCTTGGGTTTTGTAAAAACATCCTTTTACTAGTAAGTAAAAAATTTAATTCTTCTGTTTTGCCTATACAACTTCCGCAGTAATGATAGAGTTAATGCCTGGTTTCATTGGTAATGAGATAATATGAGCAACAACCACTTAGGGAACTTGTTTGAGATCCTTCTTCATATGGATAATTGAAACTAGCTTTAAGGGTCCTAGGGTTGCCCTTCTTAGCACCGTCATTCTTCCCTCCCACTTGAACTCCATCCACAAAATTTTGAAATCTAATATTATTTTACCCAATTTAGATAATCATTGTATTCCTAACACCATATCGCAACCCTCTAAGAGAATTAACAGCAAGACTACTCTAAACTCCTTCCCTTGCATGTTCCAAGTTAATTGTTTGCAAGTTGCAATACTAGTAATCTTGGTGTCGTTAGCCACTATTACCATTAGTGGTTTCTCTAGTTGTATTTCACAACTTGTGGGCTTGGCTATTGACATATCTAGGAAATTATGTGTACTTTTAGAGTCTATTAGAACCATAACACCCTTCTTCTTGATGTTCCCTCTTATCCTCATAATTTTATGAGAGGCAACCCCTACCAATGCATTAAGGAAAACCAAAGAATTTTCTTCATTATCCTCCATGTTACCTCTATCACCAGTTTTTTCCTTCTCTTCTCCCTCCAATAAGTAAATTTGTGGTCGTTTGCACTTATGCCCAAGTTTAAACTTCTTGTCACAGTAGTAACATAACTTCTTATCCCTCATCTCTTGCATTTCTATAAGAGATATTCTTTTGATTGGAGGAATTTGCTTGGAGAACTTTGTTTTGCTTTCGTTATAGGTGTTGCATGAAAGAACGTTGACCTTGCTGATGCCTTGGCCCCTTTGATCATTGCCTCTGAGGTACCTTCTTGTAACAAGGCTAATCCGACTAATTGAACCAATGTTGTTGGTTGGAACATGGTTACCTGATTTTTTATGTTATCTTTTAATCCACTCACAAAACATTGCACAAAAAAATCTTCAAGCCTTACATTCTAGTCATCAGTGCTTCAAACTGTTTTGGTAGTTCCTTACGGATAAGGTCTGTCTTAATTTAGTAAGCTGACCAATTGAATGATCATAAGTGCCAAGGCCGAAGCTATTAATTAAATCAGTAGAAAATTGCTTCCAACTTGGTTATGAAATGGCCGCCATATGCCCTTGTAACCACTCTATAACCTTTCCTTCTAAATGAATGGTAGCCAATTCCACTTTTTCAAATTCATCCACTTTGTTATACTTGAAAAAAAAAATTCACAGTTATAGATCCATCCGTTGGGATTTTCACTCTCAAAGATTGGAAGACTCAGTTTTAAAAATTTCGTTTGAGAAGAGTACATACTAGAATTAAGCCCAAATCTTGGCTTTGTAGTGGAATAAAACCTCCATCTTCCATGAATGATCCTTAACCCCCTGACTTCCATGCCATCTAATCAAGTTTAAGATTGATGGTTATCATCATGTGAGAATACTCCTTCAATTCCACTGCTTACTGCTCAGAAGCCTCCTTCAACTGTTGCATGGGTTCTTCTAGACGTTGTTGTTCTTGTGCTCTAGTCCCATCCGCCATTTTCTATGGTGCTAGATCGTTGCTCTGATACCAATGAAACAACTAGGAATAAGAAACGTTGATTTTGACAAAATGAGAAAATATTTTTTTATTGATAATACTTGATACCCTTTACAGAAATTTCCCAGCTATTCATTTAAAGGATAATTATGAATAAAACTGAAAACAAAGAAGCAAATAAAATCCCAATTAAATAGAGATTCACAAGTAAGAAAATTAAATTTAAAAGGGTCATTACAATTGTGTTTGGTTATGAATTTCTCTATGAATTTTTAAATGTATTTTATCGTATCTAATATTGAATTGGTTCCATAAATCCTCTTGAAAATTTTTAAATTTTGATTTTTGTTGTCAATGAGCTGCGATTTCTCCCTTATGGATCTTGAATTGTTTCAAAAATAGAAACGAAAGTGACTATATAAAAGGATGTCTAGCAAAAATAACTACTAAGCAAAACTTAATCATATGAATATTGAAATCAAAATGACAAGCCAAAGCAACAAGAGGGAAGTAATAATACAAGGAGAAAACCAACTTCCGAATCCACCATATCCATTATAAGGGTCATCTTCCCAAGCTAAAGCCTCCCCACTGCATATTTTTTCTGGAACAGGATTTTCCGCTTGTTCAGCCAATCTTATATGACGCAAAATGTGAGGAAAAACCTTCTTATATGACTCTTCACCAATCAACAAGTCTGCATGTCCAAAGCCGTCCACAATGACCCTTTCGTGTCTCAATTTTGGTTGGTGTAGCTTCATATACTTGTTAGCAAGAAATGAAGTTTCTGGAGTCACAAGAAGAGTCCTCCCACCAGAAATGTACATTGTTGAGACTGCCATTCTCTCTGGATGAATCAAATATGAGTTGTATCCATGGCTGTTCACTATAAATCCTGCGTTGCAAATTTTTCTAAGGTGGGAAAATGCTGCCATGGGAACCTTTGTTGTGCTTTGCTTGTTTAACCAATGGTGCATGGAAGGGCTTACATTTTGATGCCAGAATGCGTTGCCAAATATGCCTGAAAATACCTCACATTCTTTGTATCCGCATCTCTCATACCGTGGAATAAAGCAGGCTATGAATTTCAGGAGCTGCTGTCGAGAACTGGTTTTTGATGTTTCCAATAGAGGCAAAATTTTGTCCTTGCCTAGTATGGCCATTGAAATCTGCAGTGTGTTAAATGAAAATCCAAGGTTCAGGTCCAAGGCAGATGGGGAATAGTCTTAACAAATTTCAAATCGAGAAGGCTGAAGCTAATTGAAAAGCTTACAGGGATCAGGGGAAGCCACATTTTGAATGTACTCAATGCATTGAGCTTGAAGAACATTGAAGAGTTTGTGCAAGACAGAGAAGCAATGTGGTTTGATGAGACATGTCCTCCCAAGAGGGTCATGTGAACAGCTGTGCCTCCAATACAGTGTGCAACAACATGAACTTTTGTGCTCTTCCCATGCAATTCAAGGATCTTAGAAATTGCTGCAAAAGCCAGAGAGAATTAACAAAACTCTCACTTGGATCATGATTTAATCGGCAAGAGTAAGAACAAAATTTCAAATGTCTCGGTAGCATCATGTTATACCAGAAGGAATATCAAATCTTGCTATATCTTCAATTGTGCAGTTGTTTGCAGGATGTAAAGGGTGCAATCTTGATTGCAGAAGCCAAATCTCATGCCCTTCTTCCAGTAAAGTTCTCACTAAATCGTTTGGTTCTGTTGGAAGCCAGTAACTTTCTCCAGAATATCCATTAAGAAGGAGAACAGGATTTTTTCTTTTCCCTCCTTTAAGCTGACATGGAATTTGGCTGCTCTTCCATTGTTTGCAACTGATGACATATCCATCTTCTGCATTATCCACAGTAGCCAAACATAGATAACTTGCTCATAAGTACATAAACCAAAGAAACAATTAGAGTTTCTGTGTTCTATATTGCTTTACTTTTTTTTTTTTTTCATAAGTATCAGTACTCGTTCTTTTCATTTATTAACAAGCAGCTCATTTTCAAAATTTCCAAGATTGATCAAGTAAATTCTAAGTTAATTTCATTCTTCAGGATCTTAAAAATGGATTTCAATTTCTGAATACCTGTTTTAATTTCATAATAAGTGCTGTCTGGATAAGGTTTATGGTAAGAATCTAATAGGATGCTGGCCTTTTGGTTCCCTCTTGGTATTTGTAATATATATGTCCTCAGGAGAGCCTGTGCAAAAAGGCCTATGAACATTCTCCTTCTATTTCCTTCAAGTCTCATCAGACTCTTTAGTAGCTCCATTAAGGAAATTTTTAGCTCTCCCGTTATATTTATCATTTCTTGCCTGGAACTCTTTCCTGAAACTTTTTTGAATGTCACATGCAGTGTAGTTGCCTCCCTCCAAGCATACGATGCTAATAGAAAGGGATTCAATATCTTCTGTCCCTCAAGAACATACCTGCACAATATCAGATTTTACAAGTTATGAAACAGAAGTTGAAATGGATTCAAATTCAGATTGCATTGCACCTTGAACCAGAAGAAGAAGCAAGAAGAAGATGATAATGCATGTAGTGTGTGTAAGGAGTTCTGTAATCCACTCTGCACAGATCTACTTCTCCATCAAGAATATGTAATGGATCCTTCTCAATAGCTTTAAAAACAATATACCCTCCAACTTTTCCTCTTAAAAGTGGATGAGATTCTCCATTCACTGAATTGTTGGAGTTCATTCTCATTTTCAGATAAGCAGTGCATGGCATACCTCCAATATACCCTTTCAGGGTCTCTTTGATCACAAGAATTGATCTATCAGTGCTCCTTGATCTTTTATTATTGGCCAAAATTGGATATTGGTCGACAGTTTTAACTGCAAGGTCTGTGCCTGTTTTGCTTTTGTACTCCCGAACATCCTTCACAAGGTGTCTACTTACATGCTCTGCAGCTGCTGCAACTGTAAGAGCTGGATTTATGCCTACAGAACATGGAATTAGAGAAGCATCACAGACATAGAGGCCTGGGTGCACAGTTGTCGAAGCCTCTGCGTTAAAAACCTGACCATTGGAGTTGCAGACACCATGTGCAGGATCTGAAGCTGCATTGCAACCACCTAAAAGATGAACTGAAGTACTTCGACACCTGGACAAAAACAAGAATCCCCCTAATTTTTTGGCAAGCTTTTGAAAGGCCTGGATTTTTTTTGAGAGTAAAGGATCACAGGGTGGACTGAAACAGATTTTATTGCTGCCTTTGTCAAAAACGATTTTCCCATCACTCTCATCATATCCCATTGCATTAAGCACCATTGCTTGGCTTGATTTGAAACCAATGAAGTGTTTTAACTTATCCATAATTCCATGAAAAAACCAGAAACCAGTTGGCCATCCATAAGAGGCTATCCCTTTAAACACAAGGTAGGGATAAGCAGTTGGAAGTACAGCACTCTACAGCATAACAGCACCAGCGTTAGAAGAATCCACATGGGAAGCATGATATGATATCAAACTAGAACTAAATAAAGTAAATTGAGTTTTTGGGCATGGTGAAATGTTAAACCTGGATTGTGAAACCCAATGAAGAAGTATGGGATGAAGAGATGGCTGGCCCAGGCCGCGTTTGAAAGGGTCTTTCAAGGATTTGCTTTCTGTCTAATCCGTAGGCATTAAGTGGAGCAGGGCTTCCGGCAAGATAAGCGACAGTATTACCGTTGCAGCTGAACCCAGAACCAAGTAACTCTGAGAGTTCTAATCCTCGCATTTGCGACTGAAAAAGTATCTCAGTCGTGCCAAACACACCAGCTGAAAAACATATTTTTCCAACTTGTTAGAAATTCTGAGACATTATTCGGACAGATATCTAACATTTTTCACTACGGGATCCTACCTGAAAGAATTACAAAATCAGCAGCTATATAGTCAATCTCATTTAAATAAACAAGCCACCTTCGTCTTTTTCTGATACTTTTGCCTTCCTGGTGACTTTCATGAGAGTTTTTGACCACATACTGAACTTGACATCCTGTTTCAACTATACATCCAGCCTGCAACAAAAAATTCAGATTGAAACAGCTCTTGGATAACTCTTAACATTTGCTAAAAGCCAGTAAACAATTCCATTTTGTTGAAGAATGAACCTTGTGGCAGAAAATATAGCGCCGCATCATGAAAAAATTCATGTCGCGGCACAAAAAAGGCAGAAGAAGCAGTGCCAGGTGCATGGAAAAATCCATGCTGCGGCACAATGTGGCACCACAACCCAGAATGTGGTACGCCGAGGCACAAGAAAAAGTATGCCGCGTCTCATCTCAGAAATGTTTAAATATTTGAATTTTGGAATTTTTTTATGTCAGTTACAGATAACTTTTAAGAACTACTTTATATAGTTTGTATATCGACATATATGAAGTTACAGAGAATATACCTGGATTGCTGAAAGGATATAATTTTTGTCGGTAGAGTTTTTGGCATTATAAGGGCACCCAGCAAGACAATTTCCACAGGCTAAGCAGCTGCCTGCTTTTTGAAAGAGTGGCGGTTCTTCAAGATCAAAGTTTATGCTTAGTTTCACCAAGTCTTCACAACTTTCTTCAATCTCTCCATCGGTTATTATTTCCATGACTTTGGAAACAGGAAACCTAACAGGAGCTCTTTGTACTCTAAGCATGGTAGAAGCAGAAGCTTCACAACTATCCCAATCCCGTTCCCACTCTTTTGGCCATTTCGGATCCCTCCTAGCACGAACTGGAGTTGGCAGCATAACTCCAGCATTGACCAGTGAACCTCCACCAAGCCCACAAGCTATAGCTGCCAGAGAATCACCTTGTTCATAGAGCTGCAATCAAGAGCAAACGGTCAGTTCCAAAGAGAGTGAACAGTCTTTCACACCACAAAATCAAGATGAAAAGTGAGAGTATAACCTGAAACAGAGCATCTTTCCGGCCAAAGCTGACTCCCAAGTTCTGGTTCTCCAGCCTTAAGGCTGACACGATCTTCAAACTATTAGTTGGAAAATCATGAGCTTCCCATTGCCTGCCTTTCTCTACTAAGCATACCTTTATCCCAGCCATTGACAACCGAAAAGCTGCAACAGAACCGCCATATCCAGAGCCCACAACAACAGCATCATAACCATCTTCCTCTTCAACACACAAACTTTGTTCTATATCAGTTTGTTGCATGTCGTTTGAAATCTCATTAAATTCAGGCATCTTCCTTTTCAAATTTGAGGGGGCACAGACGATTCAGAATCAACTGTTTTGTTCCCTAATGCATGCTTTTTTCAAAAAGAGTGGCTAGAATATCATTGTGTATCTGCGAAGAATACTGTTAACTCCAATACCCAGACCTTGGATTCGTTTGTTTTGTATTTGTGACAAATCACTTCAAAACATAATTACTTCGTTTTTATGCTCCTTATCAATATACTGTTGAATTTTTCAAAAAACGAAATAAAAAAATCACAGAGGAGATTAAAATGAGTGGATAGATTCTTCTCAACAGCTGAAAGAAAATCACATATATGAAACACATCTGAAGTGATTATAATAATACCTTTAAAGCCTCATGTTGTACATTTTTAACAACTGTTGAGTGGGAAAAAGAAAATTTCTCTCTTCTGGATGATGAGTCAGCAAAAATATTTTCTAAAGCTAAGATGGTGAAGATTCAAGGTGGCAACTACCGGCACAATCTTCGCGCTTGTGGTAGAGCCTAGGAAGCATGGACAAGGAAACATAGAATCACAGAAACTTGGAAATAGACACGGTAAAATAATAATTATAAAAATGGGGGGAATGAAAATGTAAAATTTGTTTAAATATTAAAACATAAGGGTTTATTTGTAAACGAAAAATTTTAGATTTCCCGTTAGCAGCAAGTTTACGGTTTTGAGTAAATATTTGAAATTTCCTTACAATACCGTAAGTTTTTAAAGTTTAAATTAGTAGTTGTCAAAAAGACATCAAATGTGTTCAACACAAAAGAAAAGGGATTAAATTTGTTTAAAATTTTAAGAAGGGGATCGCTTAATTAATTTGCCCTTAATTCGAATGCAAATTCAAATTATGATTTTAAAAATTTTTGAACTCGAGCTTGGTTCACAAACTTGAATTGAATTCTTTTAATAATATTTTTTTAATTATAATATTTTAATAAATTATAAATACATTTATATTTCCAATAAATCATAATAAATATATTTATATTTCTAATAAGTCATAATATATATATATATTTATTTATTTATATTTCCAACAAGTCATAATAAATATATTTATTATAAAATAAATAAATTTAACTATAACAATGAATTGAACTCAAACTAAGTTTGAGCTTAACTTTTAAACACAAACTTTGTCTATATGAAGGTTCATCGAACTAGAGCCTAAGCTCGATTTTGACTTCTTTGATATGAACTAAACTCGAACAAACCTAAGATTAAGTTTATATATATATATATATATATATATAGATTATTTGATCCCTAAAAGCTCTGTTTGATGTGTCATGTTATGTGATATTCATTATGCATAATGTATTATTATGTTTGCTTGTTATTACGTTTCTTACTTGTATAGGCTTAAATTCTAATTATGTAATTTTCATAATTTACATGATCGTGCATTGCCATATAACTATGTTCTTGTGTTGCACAAGCTTGAAGAACACTTACTTAACACGATCGCAACCTACTTGCACAATTCTACTCAATTACTACAAGCACATGACCATGACCCATAGTTATGCCCCTAATGCTTGTCCAATCATAACATACTTGACTCTAAGGTTACAAAAATACGATTGATGATTGTGTGCTTGTAAGCATACTGTTATTCGCCGTGCTTTGTTTTACAAAGCCCTTCTTAAACTTAATCAACCACAAATCAAACCTTCAATCAATCTTGTAAACTCAAAAACAATACTTATACACATATCAATCTCATCAATAACATCAAACTAAGCAAATCATGCATCAAAACCCTTAAACTCATGTATAATACATACGTGTATAAATCATACTTCTAAGTGAACAAACTTCATCATATCACTTTCTTCTCATCATTTCCTCACATAATCATGTTATTTTATCATAAAACATGTTGTAAACATCATCACGACTCAATCAATTAGGAGACACATGCTTACAAAGCAGGGGAAAAGGTAAGAAAATGCTTACCTTTAGCTATGGATTCTCTCATTTTCTCTAGCTTGATCTAACTCTCTAGCTTGGTTGGCACTCTAGGTTATTTTCTTTCACTCTTTGCATTAGGTTTCTCTGAGAAAATAAGAAAATTTGGGTAAAAATATTACTTGAAAACAAAAGAAAAATCTAATTTATATATGATGATGAGAGTTGTAGAGATGCAAGATCATGCTCTAAGAAAATCACAGATTTCTAATTTCTGGTGTTGTGCATGGAAAAGTCTCTTAAGGAGACCCGTGCATATGCCACACAAGCCTTTAAATGATTATTTTACCTTTGAACTCTATTTTTTATCATAAAATCTCATCTCAATTTTTAATTTAAAATACCATTATAACCTTGAGATGTTACAGTTTGACCTTTGGAGAGAATCTCTTTTCCCAATACTTTAATTCTTTTAAGACATTGTTTCATATGTCTCGTAAGGTGTGTGGTTATATGAGTTGATTGAAACTTCAACTTTTTTTCACATAATACTATATATCATGTATCTCTATCGATAACTATCTTCTCTTCAAGAAAGCATTCTCAAACTATCAATGTCTTTTGTTTTCTTATATGTGAGATAACGATGGTGAGAGGAGACGGGGAGATATTTTGTGTTTGCTCAACACCAACATCTCCCTTATTTTCTTTGCCAAAATTAGACAAGTCAAAATTTTCAACAATCATTATGTCTACTTCGATGTCATCTAATGGATCATAGGTTGGTCTAAGTTGAGGTTAAGCTACTTCATCAATAATTATGGATTTTTCTCTTTCAGATGGCCTTGGCGACTTGGAGGGTACGCTATGTCTAGCAGTTGGACAACCAAGGCTTAATCCAGATATTTTTAGTCGATCAATAATCTGTAAAAGAGTTAGAGAGAAAATTTAAATAGTAAGAAACATAGAAGTTCTTAACACAATACAATCCAACTCCAATCATCAAAATAATGTACATATAAGTAATTATTGTGTTTAGTTTAGTAAAAATAAAATAATACAGAGTTGTTGTAGAAGAATGTTCATCATAGCAATTTAACAAATAAAATAATCCAGAGTGATAATCAATTTCCATTTTTAAAATAAGCCTTTTAAAATAGTACAGTGTTTAGCAAGCCTTTTTTTCATCCTAAATTTAATCAATTCCCATTTTTCCTGGAATTTTTTCATTTATATGTCAATAAACTAATCTCAAAATAATTACAATGACAAACAAACAAATGATTCTTAGAATCGAATCAAATATAAGTTATGAATATGGGCATCTTTGGCTCTGTTTGCTTTTAAATTATGTAATGAAATGTTGATTTCATTTTGTTATTTGTACCGAATCATATTAATCAGTAAGTGTTGATTCCTTTTTTCAGTTCCAAACATAAGTTCATGCCACACACACACACACACACATATGTATGTATGTATGTATGTATGTATGTATGTAATAGGTTTCTCTTCTGTTCGTGGAGAACTTTAGCGATTCACTTTGTCATGTAGTCAAGGAAATTGAATTGCAGGAGAATATAACGTTGTTGTTATCTGAAAATTATACACGGCAACATTGCTCAGTTGGAATGTAAAAAATAAACGAACAGTTGGAGCCACTAAAAACTGAAAGCGAGAAAATGCACGGCGCCATTATTTAGCCAGGCTGCACATTGACAGACGCCCTAATGTTAATTAAGGTGTTAGAGAATTCATCAGTACATTGACACTAATAATAAACATGCCATAAGTTGGAATGACCGAACAAAACGCATGCATATGAAAAAGAAAATTCAGTTACTGCTGAAGTGAGGAAGATAGATTAATTGGTTCTGCATGCGTGCCCATGCCGTCAACAAGACAAACCCTATAGCCAAAAATCAACTCGCCAATTCGGAGGACTGCATGACCATTTCATACTTACAGTTGTCAAACCATATTTCACGATCTAATGTAATACTATTCTGCTTAAGTAGTCCAAATTACGGTTCTAAGTGCCACTGCCAGAATCAAACAAACTCAGAGACCGTAAGACGGCTGAACCATGCTAATTAGTTTTTGGCTTCATCTCTCGTGTTTTGTTGTGTTACTTGAAATTCAAAGAATTTGTTTCTTTTTTTTCGGCAGTCAAACGAATGCTGCGGAGAATTGGTCAAAGGCGGGTCGTAGGTAAATAATTTAAATTTTTTCTCGCGTTTTCTTAATATTTGTTTCATTTTTATGCCGGCAGAAAGAGCTTTCAAACAAATTAATTTGTCGCTGGCTAGAAAGTATGGTCTCCAACGTTTTCATGAAATGTAATTCAAACCATCTGAATTCAAACCAACTGGTCGCTAATTAATCATTACGTGTTCATCGTAGCACTGCTTCTTTATTGAACAGCTGAAGAGGACAAAATGGGAGGACAAGACGGACAGAATTAGGACGTGAAGATGAAAACGCAGAATCAAGAGAAAGAAGCCTTTTATGTCAAGACAAAACAAGGGCATTTGTCTTTTAAACAAAACATAGTGTTTTATGAATCGAATAAATAGGTCGATCTATAACAAATTATTCATTTATTTTAATTTAAATTCACATTTGTATTATCGAATATGCATTACAAATATTTGTATTTGTAATCATTTTGCTTAATGCCTTTCTCGTTTTGTAATTCAAAAATGAATTCAAATCTATTCGTCTAATATCTAGCCTTGCTATGTTAAAGAATTTAGGATGTTTTTGTACAATGATATTGTAAAGATGTTTTTATATTAATTTTATAAGGATCATGTTATATATTAAGTAGTTGATTTTAAAAATCTTATCAATAAAAGCATATTGAACCCTAAATATAATTCGACGCAAAATGATTAAAAATTAGTAGTAAAGCAATAGTTATTATGATAAATAAAATAATATTTTTATTATCATAGGAAGTTAAAAACCGTGTACTAAATTATTATTTTTCAATCGCGAAGACATTATGAAAAATATCTCGTTATGTTAAGAAACTACATTAATGACTAACTAGTTTTTTAAAAATTTTGAAAATGTGACAAATCAAATATTGATACATGAGTACTAAAGAAAATGAAAAGTTTTCATTTTGGCTTCTCATTCGAAAAAGCAAAAGGGTTGTTTGAATTCCTTGTTGAGTTTGAGTTGCTAAGTTTGAAAACAACAAAGGAAAGTCTTGAATGCATTGTTAGTCAAGGAAAATTACTTGTGGTAAAGGTAAGATAGAGTTTGACCAAAACGTGTTTAGAATCGTTTTTTTTGTCTAAAAGCAAGACGATTAAATTGCATCTCTTTGATTTTGTTTCATTTTGAAATCACCTTCTATCACTTCCTTAAATTTGTTGGTTAATCAACAAGGTTAAGTGCTACTAACGACAAGCTTGATGATGACAAAGGCGACAATAAGAATAAGTGTCGTAAGACAACAAAAAGATAACGATATATTGAGTTATGGTTGACAATAACTTGTTATAAGTGTTGTTATTATTGAATAACAACATCTTGATTAAACTATATTCACCACAATAAAACGACGACGTGTCTTTTATCCTACAAAGAACTATAATACATTAGAGTAAAACAATAGAATTCTGATTAAGTCTTATTCATAACAATTAAATTTGTGTTCATTGTCTTTTCTTTAACATGCTTTTTTGTATTAATTAAAAAGTGTAAATTTAAATAATAACTATAATTTTATGTAACTTATTGTAATATGATATTATAATAAAAATGATAAATTAGTAATTCACTTTTAAATAATACAAAGTATTAACTGAAATAGATGAAAAATCACTTATGGAATAATGTTTGGATTTTTTAAAGTTAATAAGTGAGAGTTGACTATTTAAATAAGTTTTATGTGGGGATAAGTCTTCTAACCAATTAATTATGACACATAATTTAAATATTATTAGTGGATATATCTTGACCAATCACCTATCTGTGAGTGTGACTTACAAAAAATTTGACCACATATAGGAGTCATTGTTATATATTATTATTCTACTATATTTATTTATTATATTATATTATATATGTTTTTTTTTATCACTAAATATCGTCACCAGTAATATATAACAAGAATCCAATAAATATTGAATTGAAATATGCAAGTGAAAGCTTTTAACATTCAAATAATGATAAGCTATTGAAAATACTATTTCACATTCTAAAAAACTTCATATATTGTTATTTCATGAATAAGTTGTGTATTATATACACACAAACTATACAACTATACATATATAAAAACCATGTACAACACATGAGCTACAAACATGTTATCTAGTGCAAAATTGTATCCCATCCTCAACCTCCTCATATCCAATTTAGTCTTAAAATCACTAACCTGCAAGAAAAAAAGCTTTGGGGAGTGACTGATAAATTACTCAGTACATATTTGCTATCTCTACCCATAAGCAGGTTTCTGTTTTACTCTGTTTCGTGACTCATCATGTTATTTCTCATTTGCATGTCTTATTGTTCTATTTAATCTGTTTATCGCATGATATTCTGTGTCTATTTTATCTTTGTCTCGTAATCTTTGCTTTATATCATGTAATGTTATGTATGACATGATATGTGATATACTAAAATCATGTCCATACTAAAAAGTATAAATTTGCCATTGGGCTAGCTTTTTGAAAATAAAACTATGATTCAAAGATCCTAAAATTCAGTCAGTCAGTTTCATAAGCTTAATACACTACTTTAGCACATAATTATTTCATCAAATACCTTAAAATTCAACACAACACATAGCCAATCCCTTATATCAACTATATATATAAGCATGTTTCTAAGTAACCATGCTTTTTCAAATCAACTCTATTTCAATATCTTATCACTTATTCATGTAACTTAAACATCAAACATGAATTAAACACCATTATAACACAAAGAAACAAAAAATTCATGTTATAAATAGAGGAACATAGATAAAGAAACATTTATCTTTTGTCATAATTATTATCTTTCTCTAGCTAAATCTTACTATCTGACTAGACTTGCTGTTGTTGGTTACTCTCTCTTAATTCTAAGGTTAAGGTTCTCTAGAAAGAAGAAGAAAATTAGGTGAAAATATTATCTAAAAACGAAGAGAAAATTTGTTTTATATATGACGACAAGCACAATTGAGATGTACAATCATGTGCCTGAGGCACATGATCGTGTGTCAAGGAAATTACAGATTTCCTTCTCTTCTTGCACTGCGTGTGGAATAGTCTTTCAAGAAAACTCGTGCACATGTCATATATCGCTTTTAAATAACTATGTTTACTCTTAAACCCTCTCAACTCTATTTTTTATCATGAAATTTCACTTTTAACTCTTTTTTTCAACCTAAAAATATCATTCTAATCTTAAAATATTACACCACACAAAGATAATATTTTTCGATGTTCACTGAGCATATACATCTAAAATTAACCTTTAAGTTTGTCTTAGCTTACGAATGATAGCCTTAATAGTGGTTTAAATAGTAATAATGGTTGGATCCATGTGTGTTGTGATGTGATAAGAAACTTAAGTTAAAATATTTTAACTTATCATTACATGATTTGATCCACGACAAAATAAGAGAAAAGATTTTATTTTTGTAGTTTTGGCTAGACACACGATTGTGTGTGCCTATGTCACACAACCATGTATGTTTTGTGCAAAGTTATACATGAGTTTAGTCGTATATGTGTCCATGTAACAAAATACAAGGACATATAATCGTGTAACTTTCAAGCACATAATCGTGTGCCATAACATGAAGACGTACTACCAAGTTGCTCGTGCAAATTCAATCATGCAAAAGTCAAAAGTCAACACCTGAACGCATGCTTATGTAGAGATCAAATCATATTTGTGTGCATCTCATAAGGGATATTGTGTTGCAAGCTTGTATGGCCTTTTGGAAGTCTAAAGCTTTGAAAATACGAAAGCACACGATCATATATGTAGAGCACACACCCATGTTAAGTAGTGTAGTAGGGAAAAGTCGATCGTTGAACTGTAATTAATTAAGGGAGCATGATCGTGTATCAAAAACACACAATCGTGTGTCTACCCCTTATAAATTAGCTACAAAGGTTATTTCACTCCAAATCATGTAAAAGCAAACTAGTTTGAAGATTGTAGGGTTAGAGAACCATGTTTTAGGATTATAATTTTTTTGTTATTTATTTCTCCACTCTCTCTCTAGAAATCATATTGCCTATTATTGAGAGAAATTTTCTTATACTTCATCTTTGTATCAGCCTTTAAGAGGCAAACTATTTCTTGTATTTGATTATAAACAAACAATGATGCAATCTCGTTAAACTAATGTGAGGGCATAATCTAGAGAAACTAATGCGAGAGCGAAATCTCAGCAAAACTATTAGGTAAAATCTCATGAATCTATTTGGAGAACAAGTTTCAGAGTAGATGTAAGAGACTTATGAAGAAGCTCTGAACCACTATAAAAATGATTAAACATTTCTTCTTCTCTTACTCTTTAAATTTGCTTTATGTGCTTTATTTGTTTAGAGTGATTGATTGATTATTGACTATGTAAATTGTGTGCAAATTCGGTTGATCATCATTTGCATTAAAATTAGTTTTAGAAGTTAGAAAAATCCTATTCACCCATATCAACTTAGTGTGGTATGAAGAAGTCGACTCTTGGATTACAATTAATGAAGGGAGCACAGTTGTGCATCTGCCTAGATTTTGCTTCAATGACTCTCAAATCAGTTATAATGACTATTTCACTCCAAATCTTATAAAAGCAAATTGGTTTAAAGATTGTGGGGTTAGATAACTATATTTTAAGACTATAATCTTTCTATTCTTTATTTATCAACTCTCTCTCTCTAGTAATCATATTGTCTATCATTGAAAGAAATTTTCTTATACTTCATCTTTGTATCAGCCTTTAAAAAGTAAACTATTTCTTGTATTTGATTTCAAACAAACGAATATGCAATCCTATGAAACTGGTGTGAAAACGAAATTCCAACAAAATTATTAGGTAAAATCTCATGAATCTATATTAAGTGATTTTTTTTTTTTTTATTTATAAGTACATATACATACACATATGTCAAGATAAAAATCCTTAAATTGGTAAAACCATATTGAATGGATCAATATGTAGTTTAACCGTGAATAATTTATAAGCACGTATGGTGATCAATCTAAAAAAGTGTTAGCCTTGATTTTATCATGACCAAGCACACAATTAATACAATAAGACTATTATAGTGTTAAATGACTTTTTCAAAAAATAATGATATATGTAAGGTCTCGATTTTGTTGGTATAATCTAGTACAACACATGAATATATATTGACTACATATTCATTAGACTAACCTGTTGGAAAATTTTACATAGGTAATAATCTCAATATCTGTGGAATAAATCCTCTACTAGACGATGGTGCATGTGATCTTTGAACTTGAGTTAGTCACTGGAATGTCATATACATCAATCGACCTAGTTTCACACTAGTCTAACATAATATTTTTCAAAATCGTTGACTATGTCGAGAAATATATCAAAGCTATGGTAAATCAATATAAGATTCATAATTCTCAAATACAAGAGCAGATATCTCATAGCATAATTTAGTTATGATAACATAGTAAAATCTATGGTAATAGTGAGAACAAGTTAATTTTTTATCTATATTAGTTTATTTTTTGTTTGACTAATCAAACACTAAATATCAATAGTGAACTGAGTTACAGCCTTGATGAGAAATTAATCGAGAAAAAAAATTAATTACATGATAATCAAATTATTGAAAAATATAATTGATTTAACATTAATTATATGTTAATTGGATGATAACAATGTCTTGTTAAAAATTGTTCGTAATATATAAATAAAGAATAATTAATTATAATTTTTATTCATTGTTTATTAATAAATAACCTTGAATATCTCACAATCAAATGTTGTTTATTATGAAATCTCTAAAATAAGAAAAAAAACCCCTCATGGAGTACTGGATTTAAAATCTAAAGAATCATAAACAAACTTAATAATACTTTGAAATATATAAAATATCAAGTTGGAGTGAACATGTGAAAACCTTATTTTATAAATTTTGCACGTCACAAGCACTAGTCCATTTGTTAAAGTTAGACCAAAAAAAAGAATCAAATGCCTGGCTGTGGCATTTAATCAATTCAAACCCATTGAAAACATTAATTATTTAATTATTTAAGTTAAATAATTAATCAATTAATTAACTAATTAGCTATCATGGGTATCATCTAAACCATCTATTTTGGTCAATGGCTTAATTCTTTTTTATAATATTTATAGTTATTTTTAATCGTGTACGACTTTTTTCTTACATAAATTTTTAGTCTGCACGAGAGGCTACTGATCCGGCATTGACTGACTGGACAAAATACCAAAGTCAAAGCTAGAGAGAGCCTGGTCTGGTTGTTAAGTTTTGGTCAATATAGCAAACCTCAAAGCGTTCACATTCTAGAATTTTTGTTTGTATTATATTTTCCATAGAAATTCAACTCTGGGACGTGCGTTCATGATATCTATTTTTTTTTCTTATTATTATCACCGTGATAAATTTAGGTTGGCTGCATGAAGATCCGATGGTATATTATATTATAGGCGAAACGCCATTCCCACCCAAGGTTTGCCTAAATGACTTGTCACCAAAACCTTTTGAAAAGGAAAATACCCACCCCTTAATCAAATTCCATCTAATTTTATTAACATTTTTTTCTGAAATAATTAAAATACTCTCAAATAAAAAAAATAAATATTATTAATATTAATATAATAATAAAAAATTTTAAAATTTAATAAAAATTAAAAAAAAAAAACCGTCATCACGAATAGTATTGTCAATGGAGGTGTACACCGTTAACTAAATTAAGTGGCTGAAAATGATTAATGGAACTAGATAGCTATTTCCTGTCACTTGATTAAGATGCCCATTATCACTGTTGTCGACAATGTTCCATGACGATTTTTTTTTTTTCTTATTTATTTTTAAAAAATTATTTAAATTCCTTTCTCAATTTTTTCATTTATTAATTATTATATATATTAATATTATTTTATACATTTTAATTATTTTTATTCAAAAAGCCAAAAATATTTTTCTAATCATTTAAATTTAATGATTGATTTTGATTAAATAGTAAATATTTATCTTTTTTAAAGTTTTGGATAAGAATTCGTCTTTTAAGAAAACCCTGGCTGGGAATAAGTCATTTGGCCTATATTATAGATCAAATATATTATATATCATCTAATATATGTTCTAAAAAATGAAATAATAAAATTTTAATAGAACAATAAAAATTCTAACTATCATATATCCTTAAATTCTTAAATAATATCATAAATACACTCAAAAAATTTGATATCACATTATCATTTTTTTAAAAGATGTATTGATTTATATTGTATAAAATATCTACCATATCGTATGAATTCAATATTTTAGAATATATATTATTTTTCATTTGTATCATATCGTATTATAATTTGTACCATAGAATACAAACAACCATGGAAATTGAAATGTGTATTGTATCATGCATCAAATATTTAAATTTTTTATGTAGTGTAATATATACTATATTGTAGGGTGCGTCTTGTAATTTAAAGAAACTTTGCGTGGGAATTTGGTTTAGCCTATTTTTAATCATGTACGACTTTTTCTACATAAGTTTTAAGGGTGCACGAAAGACTATTCATCTGGCGTTGACTGACTGGACAAAATACCAAAATCAAAGCTAGATACAGCCTGGTCTGGTTGAGTTCTGGCCAATACGCAGAAACTTCAAAACGTTCACATTTTAGAATTTTTATTTTATATATTATTTTCCATAAAAATTCAACTCTGGGACGTACATGACATGTATATTATTTGTTATTATCACTGTTAAAAATGTATATAAAAAATATCTCAAAAAAATTTAGGTTGGTGGCATGACAATCGAAGGATATTATATTATAGGCCAACTAACACATTCCCACCTAAAGTTTCAATAAATTTTTATTTTTAACTTTTAAAAATTTAATTATTTATTCACTTATTAAGTTAATAATTAAATTTGACAGTTAATAGTTATATTTTAATAATTAAAAGTAGTTTTATTATTTTAATAAAAAATTTAAAATAAATAAAAATAAATTTTATAAAATATTATTTCCAATATTAAAAAATATAAAATATATATTAACATTTTAAATATTAAAAATTAAAAACATATTAAAATTAGATATAAAATATAAAAATATTATTTAAATATTAAAAATATAAAAAAAATTTAAATATACTAAAATATAAAACATTAAAAAAATTAAAAGGAGCCACCGTCATTAATGCTAACGGTTGTAGCTGTTGATAATGGAACTATATGGTTAGAAAAAACCACCTAATGGTTGTCTTGTTTAGTAGAGGCGGTCGATTACCTCTAATTTTGGAGGAGATGGTTGTCGTCTCCACTAGCAAAAGTGGTTGGAAACAATAAAAAATAGTTAATCTTGGCCTCATCGGTCATTTTCTATTATAGTTGTTAATGGAGGTAGTTAGATTTAGTTATTTTTACCAAAATAGGAGACAACTAGATTTAGTTTTGGCCACCTGGTTTCATTATCGACGACTATTATAGTCGACAATGTTGGTAGTGATTATCTTTTTAATTTTTCAAATTTAAATATTTTTTTAAAAAAATTGTTAAAATTTTAACAACCTTTTTAATATTTTTATAGTTAAATATTGTTTTATAATTTTATTATAAATTTTTATTGTTTTAATAAAGTTATGTAAGCACTTCTGTTGGATATTACTGTTTTCTGTTTTTCTATAAAGTAATAATAATATAATTTCAAACAAATAATAAATATTACCAATAATATCCAGCATAAATACCTAAAGTTGAGCTGAAACATGGCAACGGAAAAACATGTGATGAATATGTATATAGATATATATATACAAGCCCAAAACTTTCTTTTATATACTGAAAAATATTTACAAGTATGTGCGTGTTCATACAAGTATATATACTGTACAATAGCATGCAATTAAACTATTAAAGCATGCAATTAGAAAACAGTGAAAGCATGCAAATCAGAAGCATGCTACAAAACTGAAAACAAAAGCTGGATCCCAACCGACAGCCATCTCCTCTTTTCAGCCCCCAAAAATACTGACCTGCAAGAGAAAGAAAAGTAGAGAATGAGTGATATATTCACCCAGTAAGCATTTCCTATCTCTGACCCTAAATCAATCCTCCTCAAAGGATTGCCACTGCATTTAAACATTGAAACATATATTATGGAGAGAAACCTAACTGGTTCTCACGAATACTGTTCTGATATGTCTTTTCAGTTTTGACATTTATATATATTTTCTGTTTTGGTATCTGTTTTATGTGATTCATGTGTCATTACGTGAGATTCCTGTGTTCTGAAGATTTACTGTTTTATTGTTTCTCACTGATTTACGATTTTTTACCGTTTTATCATAACCTGAATAATATTCTATTGTATATATCATATGAGAATGACATGCTATGAAACATGCTAAAATTATGTTTAAGCCTTGGCTTGTTTATTGAAAATATCTGAAAAACTATTTTACTGAAACATTACTGTTAGATTAAAAGATCCTAAAATCATTTGAAAAGCTTATGTAAAAAGTATTGAAACATACTGAAGCTGTAACTAAAATCACATTTGAAAACTGTGCTATACATACTGATGAATACATGGATTCAATACCTTGGCCATGTGAGTTTTCTATGTAAACACGTGCTAGAAACTGTCTACACAAGTGATGTCATTGAATCTGAACTAAAAGATGAACGCCTCATGCTAAATACTGATATCTGATTATTGGATCATCAAACCCTAAGCTACTAACTGAGCATACCAACATATGCCGATATATAATGGCTAGTATGGTCATATAGACCCTGATGTTGGTTCCCATAAGGGTGTGCTGAAACTCATAGGTAGCTCCTCATATTCACCTCTAAAATCAATGTTTTTCTACTAAAAATATATATTCAGATCTTCGAATCTATTTCTGAAAACTCTGTATGACATGTCATGCTATGCTATGCATATGATGCATCATGTAAGCTTAACTAAGCTTATTTCATTGATTTATATCAATATGATGGCTTTTACTGTGTATTATGCTTATTCATGCTTTATTTTACTCTTTTCTACCTAATGCACGGGCGTGCGTGTCTACGTGCACTGGTATGCATAAGCCTGTACAGGCCGTAAGCTAATCGTGCGTGCTAGTCGTGCTAGGTTATATAATTTCTTTGTATTTTCTCATTTTATGTTGGTGCACAACCGTGACATGAATATGCACGGTCATGACCTTGTATTTTTAGGTCATGCACAGATACGTGAACACGACCGTGACTATACAAAAGGCAGCATGCACAAGCGTGCGTTCTGAGTGCACGATCGTGCATCGCACTCTACATCAACATGGTCGGCTTGATCATGCTTATTCCAATCCAAACATATATCAAACCAATTCCACATCCAAAACACTTCATATGCACATACTTATTCCATCCATAACACCAAATCACATATTAAATCATTTTCACATCTCAACTCATATACACATATGCATATCACATACTTGTCAATCACATATACATATACATATTCATATCCATATCATCATTATCAAGCATGTAAGGAGACATCACAGACATGCTAGAATCAAGCTCATGCTAAAACATATCAAACATCTCACACAAAGGAAGAGAGGGAAAGAAGTAAGAAACACCTACTTCTAACCATGTGAATGAAGCTTTCTCTCTCAAGCAAATCGCACTCTCAAGCTGGATTGGATGGTCCTGGTCTTCCCTTTTAAGGTTAATGGTCTCTGAAAATCAAATGAAAACTTTGTGTGAAAATGGTTGGGAACTGGATAAGTTCAACTTAAAACGAAGGTGGCTGAATATCATCGCATGCATGGGCATACGCCTCAATATACACGATCGTGCATGGCAAGAAAATTATACTATTGTCATTTTTCTATGCTTGCATGAAAATCCTCCCAACAGGATTCATGCACAAGTCACCTAACTCTGGAAAACATCTATTTCACTCTTGAACTTTCTCATAACCCTAGTATTCTTACCAAATCTCATTCTAACCCAGATTAGCTACCTAAAAGACATTTATAACCCTAAGATATTACAAGGTATTTTAGTTATGTTATCAAAAACATTATTAAAGTTGGATGAAAAATGGTTAAATGATGTGAATTTAAGTTTTTAAAAGTTATAAGGTGAAAATTTGTCTCTACGTGAAACCTTGGGTGGGAATAAGTCCTTTGGCCTATATTATATATCAAAAATCTAATTTTTGTATTTTATATAGCTTATCATATCATATAATATTTTTTAAAAAAAATAAAATAATATTAATTAAACAATAAAAATTCTAATTATCACATCCTTTTTATCCTAAATAATATCATAAACACACTCTA
Source organism: Anacardium occidentale (assembly GCA_026122585.1). NCBI lineage: Eukaryota > Viridiplantae > Streptophyta > Magnoliopsida > Sapindales > Anacardiaceae > Anacardium > Anacardium occidentale. The sequence continues at coordinate 47,422 of JAJEJH010000345.1, read as the reverse complement.
AACATTTGATACCACATTATCATTTTTTTAAAATGTGTATTGGTTTATATTGTATGAAATCTTTACCAAATTGTATTAATTCATAATTTTAGGATACATATTACTTTTCACTTGTATTACACCGTTGGATACATATTGTGTATTATAAAATACTAACAACTATAGGAGTTGAATTGTATATTGTATTGTGCATCAAAAATTTAATTTTTTATAGTGTATTATATATTGTATTATACCAAAGGATGCGTCTTTTAAAATAAAATAATAAAATATTAATAAAACAATATAAATATTAAGCACCACACAATACTCCTTAAAATTATTTACCAAAACAATATTCCTTAAATTTTTAAAATTTCTTATGACATCCCTACTACATCATTATTTCTCCAAAAATATATAATGATCTATATTAATAATATTGTATTGTATTATATAATACATATTGTTTCATATTATGTGCCTATTATATTATATTAATTTAATAAATCTTAAAAAATGTATTATTTTTTATCTATATCATATTGTAGAATACATATTATATATTAAAGAAAACTAATAATCATAATTAATTTTAAAATTCAAAATAATTAAATATATTAGATTAGCATTAAATTCTCTTCACCATCGATCTACTTTGGACATTAATATCTTAAATCAATGTTAGACTTAGTTTGAACCCATGAAATATTTAATGGTATTAGGTGAAAATGATGACTTTTGCAAGAGTAATGTTATCTACACAAAAATTTTATACATATTTTGTTTATTTAGATAATGTGTCGCCTTACACACTTTGATCATAGGTTCTATGTTGATTAAGAGTAGACCTAGATTTAAGTCAATTTAAGTTGACTTGAGTCTTAATATGGACTAATTTAAGTTTAGCGTGAATTTATTATGATCAATTCGAAGTAAATTTGAGTTGATCAAAGACATCATTCAACGGTTGTTAACATGATTAATACCAACAAGTCGATATAGTAAATAGTTTTATTAATAAGATAACAAATATTATTAGAAAAGAATTCAATTTGAACTTGAATCAAATTATCGAACTAAAATTTTAGTTGAAATTGAATTAAATATTAATTCGAACTGAACTAACTCAATTTAAATTCATTCTTGATCAAGAGTAATGGTATAAAGAGTAGAAAAAATATTTTGAAGTAATATATATATATATATATATATATATATATATATATATATATATATAGTTGTCAAATGGCTAGCCATCTTTACATTCGATAAATTGTTGTTAATGTTGAATTCAATTCAAATTGTTCGATAACTTATATAGATTGAGTCAAATTCAAATATATTTAAATATTTGAGTTTGAGTCAATTTGGATCAAGTATAAAATAATTTTTTTTTTAGTTAAGTTTAAATCTTAGTTTGACGATTTTATATTAGATTTTTGATATTCAAACTAACATCAAATTAAGTTTTATTATTTGATTTACATCTCCTATTAGGGTTAGCATAAAAGAGTTTAATTGTTTGGTCAAATAATTCACTTTATCCAAAACTATAGTACTTTTTTGTAAGAAATTTTCAACGATTCAGGTAAAAATGTTAGGGGTTTGTTAAAACATCTTTTCTATTCCCTGAAATGTTATATTTAATTAATAGAAACGTCACTTGGGCGACAATGTTATTTTTGCAAAATTCAGGGGGGAAATAGTTAAGTGGCAAACCTTTGGATGGCAACACAAGAAACCCAAAGTTAGGAGACCTGACTTTCAAGTCTTTTTAATAAAATATTCTATACAAGTAATAATAACTTTGTTGCACATGAAACTACATATTACGTATTATTTTAAATTTCAAAATCTGTGTACTGCTTGGAAATTTTCTCTTTGGAAATTATATATGAGTAGCCGCATTGCATCCCCACTGACCCAGAAAACTTTTGGTTATTTTTCAATTTTGAGTTTGATTTTGGTCAAATTCTAATCTCTGTAAAAACTTTTCCCACTTTGGCCTTTGCCAAAATTGATTGTAGATGTCTAATTTTAAGTCCTCAAGACATTTTTTTTATGTGAAATATGCTTCCAAAGAAGTATGGTGTCATTTGAACGAGAATTAAATTCATTTAAATTATAATTTATTTTGAAATGAAGTTGAAGAAAAAATAACTAAAAATTAAAATTATATGTAAACAAAATTATTTGAGAAATTGGCAGAGGAATTAAGTGAGCTTAACTTGAAAGATCGAGAGAGTTGAGGGTGTAATAGTTATGTGAAGAATTAAATAAATTTAGGTGGTATTTATAAGAAAATTTAAATAAAAGGAATAAATGAAAACAAAAAAATGAAAAATAAAAATCAACCATTACTTATTGTTGTAGCCATCGGCCCATTGCAAATGGCTACTTGATGGGTCAGGCCATTCTGGCCCATACAGCCTGAAGATCTGTTAGGAGTTTTATCCAAATTTTGCTAGGATTTGGGAGAATAATAAAAATTTCTAGGCCCATACACTAAAATAAATTTCAAACTTCTATTACGTGTGTCCACTTATTATACCACATCAAATAATCATTGATTGCCAACTTTTTTTTTTTTTTTTTTTCACCTTTGGGTTTTGCTCAGGCCAAAGGACTAATTCCCACCCATAGTTTGAGGCGGAGACAAAGTCCTACGCTCCAAGTTTCAAAAGCTCAGTCTCCCATCTATGAAAACAATTTAATATTAAATAAAATAGAAAACAGTAGCACTTTAGGGGTAATACTGTCATTTTAGGATTAAAATTTTATAAAAAATAAATAAATGTTATAAAAATATAAAATTTTAAAAAAATTAAAAAATATATTTAAAATTTTTTAAGTTTTAAAAAATTTGAAGCAGCCACCGCCGCTGACGGAGCCAAGTGGTCGTTTCCGATCACCTAGTTTCAGGGGAAGCCAACAGTGGAGGCGGCCAAATCTGGCCGCCTCAGTTTTGGCGGAGGTGGCTGACCGCTACCTCCGCCGTAATAGCGTGGGGAAAATGGTTGGAAAGGACCGGTTTTGGTCTTAGCGTCTCAGTTTTGGCAGAGGCAACCAGATCTGACCACCTCCGCCAGAAGAAGCTGTCGGAAATGGTTAGAAAAGACCTGCCTTGGTCCTAGCGGTCATTTCCGGCCTTTGTTTTTGGCGGAGACGGTTAGATTTGACTATCTCCTCCAAAACTGATTTGACCGCCTCCACCGAAAAGGAAGGCCAAATCTGGTCTCCCTTGAAACCAGGTGGCTGGAAATGGCCACCTGACTCCTTCAGCGGCGGCCACTGCCGTGACACTGGCGGCGGTGGCTATTTTAAATTTTTTGAAATTTAAAAAAAAAAAATTTAATATATTTTTAATATATTTTAAAAATTTTTATATTTTTAATTATTTTATGATTTTATTATAAATATTTATTTTTTAAAAGGGTATTTTAGTCATTTAACTATAACAATTATAAAAAATATTTCCATGGGAGGGAGACTGGGCTTTTGAAATTTGGAGGGTTAGACTTTGTCCCCACCTCAAACTATGGGTGAGAATTAGTCCTTTGGCCTTTTGTTTATAAGATGGAAACCTATTGAGCTAACACTCTTTCTGTTTTAGGCTCATGCATCTTTAATTTTAATTAAACTTACACTTTTTTCGATCATTTTATATGACACTTATTAATGTAATCGATTATTGATTACATCAGGTAAAAAAAATCTCAAGTTCACAATTAATTTCACAATTATTGTATTAGACAAATTTAAGGGTTTGATCTTAAAGGGAACTCGATTTTAAAACTTATTATCTTATGTTATTTGGAAAGCCTCCCTTATGGCTACCCAACCTCCCCCTTGGAGGCTTCTTTTGGGTTACTAGTTGCTTAATTACAAGCAAATACACAGCTTTGTTTTTAATATTTTTCTAGCAAACAAGTGGTTGATTTTCATTTATTTTAATGTTATCATTTCCCTTTCATTATCTAATTAAATTATTTCAGTGTTTTCCTTTTCCTTGGTTGGAAAATTCGATTCATCTAGAATAAGCCTAGCTCCATCTCAAACTTCCAGTATGTAAGTATTCCAAGCAGAGGTTGAAATTGTAAGAGACTCCTCTCTTTTAAAATTAAGAAACATTGGAGAAGAAAGTTGTCAAGGTACAAACAGTGCTGAATTTTAAAATTTCACTGTTTATATATGCCTCGCTAGCGACAGGGATAAACAGGCAAGCGTTGTTGGTAGATAAATAGACATACATAGAAATGGGATCTTCGTGAACAAAAACTTATTGCCTTTAACGAAGCACTAGAAGTTAAAATCCTATGCATAAGGGCGGATAGATCAGTTTTTAACAAAAAGAATTCAGATGGTTATCATTACACCTTGAATACAAAGCCTGTTCAAACTCTAGCAATTTCAACTGATTTCTGAAGGGCTTGCAGAAGACTTCTCATGATTCGTGGTTCACCAGGAGGTGGTTTATCTTTTAATGCTCCATTTCTAATAGCTCGAAATATTGGACCTGAACTGCTAGTTGCTGGAAAAACCAAGCAATCTATGTACACAAGGACCTCAGTCTTTCCATCCCCTACTGTAATAAAACCCAGTCGTGCTCCACCAGGTATTTTGTCTACCTGTTTTGTGTTTGGAAGATGCAAAATAGACACCAATAAGCATCAGGAGAAGCAAGTTTTTCTTAAAGTCAATTCTACAGTAATTAAGCTCTATAACAAAAGAAGTATGTCCCATAGAAATCCTTGAGATAGCAAGCAATACATTTACAAAATTTACAGGAAGTTAGCCAGGTTGCATTAACGACACCAACTGGACAACTGGAGAAAGAATCGAGATCCTCTCCTGATTTTAGCCCACAAGAGTTTTTACTGATACTATCTTTATCTATCAATCATATTAGTGTATTTGCTCAGATAGAGCTTGGATTAGGATCCTGGTCCTGAGATAATGCTAGAAAGTTTAGAAAGTTATATGTCATTCTATGAAGAATCACAAGCTTTCTACATTCAGATAATGCAAAGTTTCAGTGAAAATGAAAACCATTTCGGATGTTAACGTTTATCACCTATGGGTTCATTTTTATTTCATTTACAAGCTTGAAACTCAAAAGACGAGACAAAAGTAATGACTCACCTTGAGTGGCACAGGAAGAGGCAGATTAGCTCCTTGACAAAGACTGTTAGCCCACTGTTTTAAACACAAGCAAGAACAGAACAAATCAGCTTAAAAATCTAACAAATAAACAGAACATTGAGTCAGCAAATATTGATTCTTCCATTTTTTTTTTTTTTGGTATTTTGAATTTATATTTTGAAGGAAGTGCCTCCAAATTTTTAGAAAATCAATTGGATGGTAGCTAGTAAATTACACAACTAGAGCCAATCAAATTAGCTTTGTTCATTTGTCTCCAGTATTATTATTATTGCCATGGCTGAAGCTGAGCACAAAGAACATTGTAAACAAGGACAAACAAGCCCAGAAGAAAATTTAGTTGATTTCAAGATACATAATTACATAATATTCTGTTCATACTTCGATTTAATAATCGAAATGCAGTTTTCACAGACAATATTAAGTTGCAAAATCCTTACACCTAATGACCATGACTTGAAATTTGCTTCATTTTTTACTCTTCTCATGACCATGACTGAAAAATTAAATGGAGCTTCAACAGTTCAGCTGTTATAACTTGCAAAAGCAACTTCATCCATCACATAACAAAATACCTGGAACAGTAAACTGTCGAAGCGCTGGACATCGGTGTCTGGAGGCAACTTCATGGTGCCAAGAGAGACGCCATCTTGATCATCCTCTGATGGCACGACGCTGTCGTTTTGCTGGGAGGATTTGGGAACTGGAATCAAGTTCTGTTGCTCCAAGATTACACTCTGTTTATTTAACTCTTTCCGTGTCTTTCTGGTGTTGAATACGAAAACTTGATAGCTGTAGATGGGCATAGAAGAAGATATGTGCACGTGTGAGCTCACACGCACGGGTTTATTTAGTCTCATTGTGCAGGCCATGGTTGATGAGTATGCCTCTGAACTCGGCCCCCTACGGGGAGGGCGAGAACTGAAGTAGAAGTTTGTGACTGAAAATGGATAAGGTTGGCTACCGAGACCTGGTGTCTAACATCCACCAATTATGGGATCAGCTTTCATTGATTGGGACATGGCATATAACTTAATGTCACATGTACAGTCCTTGTATTTCGTTGAGAATCCTTCTAACTTGTGAGCCTAAACCTGCATATTGAGTTATCGATGACCATATGGCATTTTAACAGCAAAATAGAAAATTCAATGGGGGAAATTTAGGGAAAATTGTTGATTTGCGTTGAAAATGCAGTAGCAGATGCTGAGAGAAGTTGAGTTTAAGAGGGGGTATTAAAGTACTTAGGGGTGAAAATGCAACAAAATCAAATGTTGAGGACCCTGTAAAGTTTGCAGGACTCAATGACAAGTTGTAAAATGTAAAAGGGCCAGTATGTTATCTTTTAGTTTAGTATAAATGAGCAAAATATCTAAACCTTAATATGGGAAATTCATTTTTTTAAAAAATAAAATTCGCTTGATTCTTCCATATTCTCTCCTCTCTTCTCTTTTTTCTTGGTTTCTTAGCTTCTAACAGTAGGGTTTATATTTTGTTTCAATTATTACTATTATTTAAGTTTGGTTCAAATCTTGATATGGTATTCTGATCTAGATTATTGTCATGTGTCGTAAAGACTCAATCTCAATAAGTAAAGAAAATGTTATTGTGCTAAATGTTAGTTCTTTACACGGAATATTTTGTTCATTTTCTTTAAAGATTGTTCGCTTTAATAATTTTTTGAATAATCATTGTCAAATCTTTTACTAGTTGGTTATCAATCTTGCTTGTATCATATTAGAAGTCTTAGATCTAATCCTTTAATATCGTTTATAGCCTTCTTGTTGGATTTCTTGCATTATTTTGTACTAAGATGCATTTTTCATAGCCATGAGAAAAAATGAAATTAAGTAGATATATCTAGTTGTCTTTGAGTTGGGAGGGAAATAAGAAACTGAAACTTGGACTACCTTTATAAGGGTTTTGCATTCGTGCATTAGTGACACCCCAAACCTAGCAATAATTGTGGATCAATACAATGCAATCATTATTGTCATTGCAAAGGTTTTTTCTAATGCAAACCATTACTATTTGTCACCACATCAAAGGAAACATAAAGTCCCAGTGTCGAAAGACAAAGACGATTGAAACACTATTTTGGAAAGTGGTTAAGTCATGTTGGATACCTGATTTTTAAAAGTCATGATGATGATTTGCAAGATAAATCCAACTACTGTTGTATATCGAACACATATTGGGTACCATAGATGGGCATGTACTTATTGAAATAGTATTCGTTATAATATCATGATAACAAAATAGTAGTTGGTTCTAAAATGGAAGATCCTTGATAAGTAAACACATTAGCTACCCTTAATGAAGTTTCTTGTTATATAAAATGTAGAGACAAGTAACACATTGTTGTACAGAGGGTTCGACCCATCCACTCATGTTATGAGCCAAGGATAAAATTGATTTTCATGTGCATAAAGCTGCCCAAATGGCTGTGAAACCAATCAATATCAACATGTATAAAGTCTATGGAATTAGGCAAAAGGTCAATATTGCTGATTTGATTGAATAGACATACGTGTGCAAAAAATTTTAACTCTCTCATATCCCATGTGTACATGCCTTAGTTGTAGCACAATCCAATAATATGTTAGACTGTTAGTAATGAGTGAGCCGATACTATATCACTGATTTTTGGTGGGCTATATACAATGAGAATGTTAATCAATCGTATACTTAATTCAATTGGGTTTGTTTAGAAAATTTGGGCGAGATACAACCATCATTGATCTACAGAAAATGATTCAACCACCTCTTTAATATAGCAAGATGACCATTATGAGAAGAAGAAGTACAAAGCATATATGCAATTGTTGCCACCAATTGGGCCATACTAAACTAAATTGCCATAGTCCTTTAATAATTTCTAGTACCTCCCTATCATGCATTTCAAGTCACAAAACTGGCATATTTTATCATACAATGGTGGTCATTCTTTATCATATAGCAGGCGAAGTTCGATAGTATGAAGTGGATTTGAATTGGTCAAACGATGATATTAATATCTGGCTTTGTTATATAGATTGTTTCTTGGCATGTAACTAAGCTTTTGGTTTACTATTTTACCCAAAAACAAGGTAACCCGAAAGCCAAGCTCTTAGGTTATCTGTTCTTGAGTTACTTGTACACTATTATGCCAACGATGGCGAAATCTATATATTTTTGATAAATTTTGCCATTTTTTATTCCAAATATATCAAATAAACTTTTGAAAATATCATTACAATAAGATACAACAACAAAAATCACTTTTTTTTTTTTTTACCAAAATTAAAAATACAAAAGCAAACCCTAAATGAGATATGTAATACAAAAGCAAACATACAACAAAAATTAAAAATCATAAATGCTAACCTATGATGCATTTTGAGATGCTTCGTTTGTTGCCTTTGGCTAAAATTGACGTGATAATCATTATTGAAAACTTGTACAGTTTAACGCTTTTGGATGAATGTTGTTTTCACAAAAAAAGGTAAAAGCCTTGACTTTGGATAACAAGTGAATATTCCTATACTATCCCATGTTAGCCCCGAGGGACGAAGGAGGTTAGGTTAGTAGAAAGATGGTTATCACTTCAAGGACGCAGGGTGCCCTTGTTTTCTCAAGGTAAGAAGGGGTAAAGAAAATGCCCTAAGCCAATGTTCGAGTATCAGGCATTACTTGTGCTATACTCTGCTAAAACGACTTTCAACAAAAGGGTACTTGTATCTGAAAATTTTGGACAAATAACTTAAAATATGATAGATTCATATATTTTTTTTATGTCTAAAATTATATAAACAAGTAAAAAAGTTATATATTTTAATTAATTTCTCGTGAAATGTTGTAGTGTGAAAAACTATTAAGAGTTTGAGAATTGAAATAAGTCTCATTATGTATACCTATAGTAATAAAAAATAAAAAAATTATGTATTTCTCTCAATTTTCACGTTTCAGTAAATTTGAGGCCAAACTATCATTTTTCACCCAAGGTTTAGTGAAATAACATATTTATAATTTTAAATTTGAAAAAAATTAATTGTTTATTCTTATTTTAAATTTGTTATCAAAACCTTGTTAAATTATTCATAAAATTATTGAAAAGATAGGCAAAAATTAATTTAAATAACATTTTTAACTCAAACATTTTTATTAAAGTAATTTTTACATTATAATTTATATTAATTTTAATTAAAATTAATATAAAATTTTATAGTAAAAATGTAGATAATATTTTCAATGGCATATAATCGTATGTTCGAATAAAAAACTATAATGGATTGTTAATTAATCTTTTCAAACTTTAAGATGAAAGGTGTTGTTTTATCAAACTATGGGTAGGGCAAAGTTATTTGACCAAAATTTGGCCAAGTTAATTTTATACCTATATAACTACTCATGATTTATAATCACTTCCATTATATCAATTTCTTGACATGCCTGTGATTACAATTACATCAATAGCTAATTTTAACTTAAGTTAATTGTTATTTTATATTAATTTTAATCAACCCCATTAAAATTAAACCGGCCAAAGGACTATTTCCCACCCATAGTTTGAGGTGGGGTCAAAGTCCCACCCTCCAAGTTTCAAAGCCCAGTCTCCCGCCCCTGGAAACATTTTTTATAATTTTTATACTCAAATGACTAAAATACCCTTTTAAAAAATAAATATTTATAATAAAATTATAAAAAAAAATTAAATATAAATAATTTTT
>JAJEJH010000345.1:0-37556 GCA_026122585.1 Anacardium occidentale | reverse complement strand
ATAGACATACATAGAAATGGGATCTTCGTGAACAAAAACTTATTGCCTTTAACGAAGCACTAGAAGTTAAAATCCTATGCATAAGGGCGGATAGATCAGTTTTTAACAAAAAGAATTCAGATGGTTATCATTACACCTTGAATACAAAGCCTGTTCAAACTCTAGCAATTTCAACTGATTTCTGAAGGGCTTGCAGAAGACTTCTCATGATTCGTGGTTCACCAGGAGGTGGTTTATCTTTTAATGCTCCATTTCTAATAGCTCGAAATATTGGACCTGAACTGCTAGTTGCTGGAAAAACCAAGCAATCTATGTACACAAGGACCTCAGTCTTTCCATCCCCTACTGTAATAAAACCCAGTCGTGCTCCACCAGGTATTTTGTCTACCTGTTTTGTGTTTGGAAGATGCAAAATAGACACCAATAAGCATCAGGAGAAGCAAGTTTTTCTTAAAGTCAATTCTACAGTAATTAAGCTCTATAACAAAAGAAGTATGTCCCATAGAAATCCTTGAGATAGCAAGCAATACATTTACAAAATTTACAGGAAGTTAGCCAGGTTGCATTAACGACACCAACTGGACAACTGGAGAAAGAATCGAGATCCTCTCCTGATTTTAGCCCACAAGAGTTTTTACTGATACTATCTTTATCTATCAATCATATTAGTGTATTTGCTCAGATAGAGCTTGGATTAGGATCCTGGTCCTGAGATAATGCTAGAAAGTTTAGAAAGTTATATGTCATTCTATGAAGAATCACAAGCTTTCTACATTCAGATAATGCAAAGTTTCAGTGAAAATGAAAACCATTTCGGATGTTAACGTTTATCACCTATGGGTTCATTTTTATTTCATTTACAAGCTTGAAACTCAAAAGACGAGACAAAAGTAATGACTCACCTTGAGTGGCACAGGAAGAGGCAGATTAGCTCCTTGACAAAGACTGTTAGCCCACTGTTTTAAACACAAGCAAGAACAGAACAAATCAGCTTAAAAATCTAACAAATAAACAGAACATTGAGTCAGCAAAAATTGATTCTTCCATTTTTTTTTTTTGGTATTTTGAATTTATATTTTGAAGGAAATGCCTCCAAATTTATAGAAAATCAATTGGATGGCAGCTAGTAAATTACACAACTAGAGCCAATCAAATTAGCTTTGTTCATTTGTCTCCAGTATTATTATTATTGCCATGGCTGAAGCTGAGCACAAAGAACATTGTAAACAAGGACAAACAAGCCCAGAAGAAAATTTAGTTGATTTCAAGATACATAATTACATAATATTCTGTTCATACTTCGATTTAATAATCGAAATGCAGTTTTCACAGACAATATTAAGTTGCAAAATCCTTACACCTAATGACCATGACTTGAAATTTGCTTCATTTTTTACTCTTCTCATGACCATGACTGAAAAATTAAATGGAGCTTCAACAGCTCAGCTGTTATAACTTACAAAAGCAACTTCATCCATCATATAACAAAATACCTGGAACAGTAAACTGTCGAAGCGCTGGACATCGGTGTCTGGAGGCAACTTCATGGTGCCAAGAGAGACGCCATCTTGATCATCCTCTGATGGCACGACGCTGTCGTTTTGCTGGGAGGATTTGGGAACTAGAATCAAGTTCTGTTGCTCCAAGATTACACTCTGTTTATTTAACTCTTTCCGTGTCTTTCTGGTGTTGAAGACGAAAACTTGATAGCTGTAGATGGGCATAGAAGAAGATATGTGCACGTGTGAGCTCACACGCACGGGTTTATTTAGTCTCATTGTGCAGGCCATGGTTGATGAGAATGCCTCTGAACTCGGCCCCCTACGGGGAGGGCGAGAACTGAAGTAGAAGTTTGTGATTGAAAATGGATAAGGTTGGCTACCGAGACCTGGTGTCTAACATCCACCAATTATGGGATCAGCTTTCATTGATTGGGACATGGCATATAACTTAATGTCACATGTACAGTCCTTGTATTTCGTTGAGAATCCTTCTAACTTGTGAGCCTAAACCTGCATATTGAGTTATCGATGACCATGTGGCATTTTAACAGCAAAATAGAAAATTCAATGGGGGAAATTTAGGGAAAATTGTTGATTTGCGTTGAAAATGCAGTAGCAGATGCTGAGAGAAGTTGAGTTTAAGAGGGGGTATTAAAGTACTTAGGGGCGAAAATGCAACAAAATCAAATGCTGAGGACCCTGTAAAGTTTGCAGGACTCAATTAGAAGTTGTAAAATGTAAAAGGGCCAGTATGTTATCTTTTAGTTTAGTATAAATGAGCAAAATATCTAAACCTTAATATGGGAAATTCATTTTTTTTAAAAATAAAATTCGCTTGATTCTTCCATATTCTCTCTTCTCTTCTCTTTTTTCTTGGTTTCTTAGCTTCTAACAGTAGGGTTTATATTTTGTTTCAATTATTGCTATTATTTAAGTTTGGTTCAAATCTTGACATGGTATTCTGACGTAGATTATTGTCATGTGTCGTAAAGACTCAATCTCAATAAGTAAAGGAAATGTTATTGTGCTAAATGTTAGTTCTTTGCACGGAATATTTTGTTCATTTTCTTTAAAGATTGTTCGCTTTAATACTTTTTTGAATAATCATTGTCAAATCTTTTACTAGTTCGTTATCAATCTTGCTTGTATTATATTAGAAGTCTTAGATCTAATCCTTTAATATCGTTTATAGCCTTCTTGTTGGATTTCTTGCATTATTTTGTACTATGACACATTTTTCATAACCATGAGAAAAAATGAAATTAAGTAGATATATCTAGTTGTCTTTGAGTTGGGAGGGAAATAAGAAACTGAAACTTGGACTATCTTTATAAGGGTTTTGCATTTGTTTATTAGTGACACCCCAAACCTAGCAATCATTGTGGATCAATACAATGCAATCATTATTGTCATTGCAAAGGTTTTTTCTAATGCAAACCATTAATATTTGTCACCACATCAAAGGAAACATGAAGTCCTAGTGTTGAAAGACAAAGACGATTGAAACACTATTTTGGAAAGTGGTCAAGTCATGTTGGATACCTAATTTTTAAAAGTCATGATGATGATTTACAAGATAAATCCAACTATTGTTGTATATCGAACATATATTGGGTACCATAGATGGGCATGTGCTTATTGAAATAGTATTTGTTATAATATCATGATAACAAAATAGCAGTTGGTTCTAAAATGGAAGATCCTTGATAAGTAAACACATTAGCTACCCTTAATGAAGTTTCTTGTTATATAAAATGTAGAGACAAGTAACATATTGTTGTACAGAGGGTTCGACCCATCCAGTCATGCTATGAGCCAAGGATAAAATTGATTTTCATGTGCATAAAGCTGCCCAAATGGCTGTGAAACCAATCAATATCAACATTTATAAAGTCTATGGAATTAGGCAAAAGGTCAATATTGTTGTGATATGTTACAGGGCGAGGTAGAACTCATGATCTATATTCAAGTAGCACTCATCCAGTTCAAGATATCCAAAGAAGTCCAATCATGCTTTTAAAATGGAGAACTCGAACCAAACACGTCAATTTCAAAAATATCTTGTCAAATGAGACGATAAAGCATTGGTTTGAGTCATGCATTCGAATGTGTCTCCAATATCACAAACATCATTTTTGGCAATCGAAGACATCATTATTCATCAAGTGGCTTCATACGAAGCTAAGGAAAAAAACGGGACTCAATTCGGATAAGAAACGAGTGAAAACGGGCTGCGCGAAGATTTCCCCTGCCTGGCGTCACAGTGCTGCGCTCCAGACCTGCGTGCGCGCGCGCGCCCGCACGCTGCCTTGCTGCGCACGCAAGCGTGCACTCACGCCCACCTGCGCGCGCGCCCAGCGCCCCAACGCACGCAGGCCCAGCTTCCGCACGCCCAGCGCTTGGCTGCTCCGCAAGCACACCTGCCTGCGCGCGCACCCGCGTGCGCACTTGCGCACTGTGCACTGCATGCCGCGGCATGGTGCCGCGGCATCTGGATTCTGCCGCATTTTGGGAATTTTGGTCTTTTCAAGCAATTTTGGCATGCTTCAGCTTCCAGAACTCCTCAAATGCATTCTCCTTGAGGATTTTTGAATTTCTGATGATTTCCAACGACAATTCGAATGCCAACGACTTTTCGGATTGAATTCAAATATTCGATTCGAAAATTTGAACCGAAGACAAATTGATCAAGGAAAATGTTTGCATCCAAGATTGTTCTATTTTTATATTTATTTCTGATTTATTTTGTAATGTAATTAGAAAATATGTGAATTACTTGCTATGTCTTTGGCTTTTATTTTATTTTCCTAACTTGTAATATGGTGTAAAGTAAACCAAAGTTTGGTTACTTTAACCATGGTTTGTAAAGCCTATATAAAGGCTATTTTCCTCATTTTGTAAGAAGACTTGAACATTGAAATTAAACCCTAAAGCTTTGTGCTTTTGCTTGGGATAAAGAACTTGTTGGTTCTTGTTTCCTTTTATTTCCTTTATCCAATTCTTGTTGCAAGAAAGAATTGGTGGTGGAGATTCAAGTGGGTGAGTTTGGAAACAAGTGGGTGGAACTTCCTTTAAGCTTGCATCCAAAGTTCTTTAAACTTGAATCAACCTCAAGTTGGTGGATCTCCTTCCTTTAGGCTTGAGGAACAATTTCTTGCATTTGTTTATCAAGTAAGTATTGGCATTGTGTTGATTGAATGAGGATATTTGAAGTTGAATGTTGAATGTTGATGTGCTAGAAATTGATTAAAGTTGTGACTAATTTGGAGTTGAATGTGCTTGAACTTGGAGTTATTTTTGCTTGAAATTTTGCTTGTTTTTGTGTGAGTTTGGCCTTAATCTTTGCTGGGTTTTTGGAGTGCCATTTGACATCAATTTAAAAGGTTTAAGGGCTGCCATAATAGGCCATGTTGATTTGATGGAATGGACATACGCATGCAGAAAATTTTAACTCTCTCATATCTCATGTGTATATGCCTTAGTTGTAGCACAATCCAATAATATATCAGACTGTTAGTAATGAGTGAACCGATACTATGTCACTGATTTTTGGTGGGTTATATACAATGAGAATGTTAATTAATCGTATACTTAATCCAATTGGGTTTGTTTAGAAAGTTTGGGTGTGATACAACTATCATTGATCTACAGAAAATGATTCAACCGCCTCTTTAATATAGCAAGATGACCATTATGAGAAGAAGAAGTACAAAACATATATGCAATTGTTGCCACCAATTGGGCCATACTAAACTAAATTGCCATAGTCCTTTAATAATTTCTAGCACCTCCCTATCATGCATTTCAAGTCACAAAACTGGCATATTTTATCATACAATGGTGGTCATTCTTTATCATATAGCAGGCGAAGTTCGATAGTATGAGGTGGATTTGAATTGGTCAAACAATGATATTAATATCTGGCTTTGCTATATAGATTGTTTCTTGGCATGTAACTAAGCTTTTGGTTTACCATTTTACCCCCAAACAAGGTAACCCAAAAGCCAAGCTCTTAGGTTATCTGCTCTTGAGTTACTTGTACACTACTATGCCAACGATGGCGAAATCTATATATTTTTGATAAATTTTGCCATTTTTTACTCCAAATATATCAAATAAACTTTTGAAAATATCATTACAATAAGATACAACAACAAAAATAGCTTTTTTTTTTTTTTTTTTACCAAAATTAAATATACAAAAGCAAACCCTAAATGAGATATGTAATACAAAAGCAAACATACAACAAAAATTAAAAATCATAAATGCTAACCTATGATGCATTTTGAGATGCTTCGTTTGTTGCCTTTGGCTAAAATTGACGTGATAATCATTATTGAAAACTTGTACAGTTTACTACTTTTGGATGAATGTTGTTTTCACAAAAAAAGGTAAAAGCCTTGATTTTGGATAACAAGTGAATATTTCTATACTATCCCATGTTGGTCCCGAAGGACGAAGGAGGCTAGGTTAGTAGAAAGATGGTTATCACTTCAAGGACGCAGGGTGCCCTTGTTTTCTTAGGGTAAGAAGGGGTAAAGAAAATGCCCTGAGCCAATGTTCGAGTACCAAGTGCTATGGCGTTGAAGTCACTCGTGCTATACTTTGCTAAAACGACCTTCAACAAAAGGGTACTTGTATCTGAAAATTTTGAACAAATAACTTAAAATATGATAAATTCATATACTTTTTTTTATGTCTAAAATTATATAAACAAGTAAAAAAGTTATATATTTTAATTAATTTCTCGTGAAATGTTGTAGTGTGAAAAACTATTAAGAGTTTGAGAATTGAAATAAGTCTCGTTATGTATACCTATAATAATAAAAAATAAAAAAATTTATTTATTTCTCCCAAATTTCACGTTTCAATAAATTTGAGGCCAAACTATCATTTTTCACCCAAGGTTTAGTGAAATAACATATTTATAATTTTAAATTTGAAAAAATTAATTTTTCGTTCTTATTTTAAATTTGTTATCAAAACCTTGTTAAATTATTCATAAAATTATTGAAAAGATAGATAAAATTAATTTAAATAACATTTTAATTCGAACATTTTATTAAATAATTTTTTATATTATAATTTATATTAATTTTAATTAAAATTAATATAAAATTTTATAGTAAAAATGTAGATAATATTTTCAATGGCATATAATCGTATGTTTGAATAAAAAACTATAGGGGATTATTAATTAATCTTTTCAAACTTTAAGATGAAAATCGTCGTTTTATCAAACTATGGGTAGGACACAGTTATTTGACCAAAATTTGGCCAAGTTAATTTTATACCTATATAACTACTCATGATTTATAATCACATCCTTTGTATCAATTTCTTGACATGCCTGTGATTACAATTACATCAATAGCTAATTTTAATTTAAGTTAATTGTTATTTTATATTAATTTTAATCAACCCCATTAAAATTAAATTTAGAGGTCCTGCAATTCATAACCGTTTTTAATTATAATTAATTAAAATTTAGAAAATATATTAATAAGCTTTATAAAAATATTTATCCAAGACTGAACTCCTCTTGTTATCCTTCATCTTTAAATCCCTAGCTCTTCGTTCTTTCAAAAATTGAGATCGGCTGATCACGGCGACGCCCTCCGACTGAGAAGGTAAGGAATCTGCTCGTGAATCTCTGTATTGATAAGCCAAGGAAGCCATCGCGTGCATCGTCGCCTGAGAACACGGAGTGAAATCCGCCACTAAGCTTCAACAGGTTCTCCTCTTTAGATTCCATTCTTAAAATTTATTAAAGCCAATAAGTTTATATTAATATCTGAAAAAAATTAAATTTCTTTTCCTTTTAATTTTCTGTTTTTTTTCTTAAAAAGAACTTTCCATGATGAGAATTTTTAGAATTTTTTTTTTTCAAAATTTAGTTTATTATTTCAATATGAGAAGGATAATAGATTTCAAGTATGTAATTAGTTTTTTTTTTTTTTTTTTCTGTATATCCGATTCTATCAAAAGATTCGAAGATGGTTGTGAAATGCTCTGGCAATTGCATTTTTGATTTTTTATCTTCCAGAATGTGTTTTCTTAATCTTTACAAGTACCGCCTTATATAACATGATGTCACAAATGTTATTCATGGTGTTTTATAAGTGTCTGACTTTTTATTTCTTGATCAGTATGGTTATAATGTGTACACTTATGGATGTCTCAGGGCAAATGTTATGAACATATGTGCTAGATACTAACTTTTCCGTAAGTGATCAATTCACTATTTATTTTGCGTTATGCGGCAACAGGTCCAAATCCTTTGTGCCTCTGTAGAAAAGTTCAGATTTTTTTTTTTTTTTTTAATTTTCTTGTGCGACTTATATGCTATATTATAAGAAATGTGTTTGTTCCAATATCTAATTAGGTGGAATCTAAAAAAATTGGTTATATACTTGTTGAGAGTTTATTGGATAATATATAGGGGTAATGTTATATGTTCATATATGTAAGACACTCTTTTTTTAGGTATTATCTATTTAGGGTTAGTTTTTCCCAATAATGAAATCTATACAACCACTCAAAATTCATTTACCTTTTCAACCATTTTTAGGTATTTGTTTGTAATTTGATAATTTAAATATAATAATTATATTATCAAATTACAAATTACCATTTAAGGGTGGTTGAAAGGTGGATGAATTTTGAGTGGTTGTGTAGTTTAACTTTTTTCCTGAAAAAAGAGCAATGCTACATAACCACCTCTGAATATGTAGCCACGCTCATGTTGTTGAGTGGGATTGGTCATTGTGCAAGCCCACCCTTTGACTTGTGTGCATAATGAATAATCTCTCCCAACCATATACGGGTGGCTACATAGCCGTCCATTTTAGAGGTGGTTATGTAACATCTTTCGAAAAAAAAAAAAAAGAAAAGCTTGGTGAAAAAACGCCAACTAGTTATATATAATCGTTGGTGTGGAAATATGCACCAAGGAGAAGTATACCAAATTAAGGAGACTGGTGCAAAAATGTGAAAACATTTAGTATGTAAACAAGAGACAAATAATTTTTATGTGGTTTGGCCAAAAAGTTTAAGATCTTATGTCTATGATCTCGCTATTCTTTGATTGTGCCTTTTTCTTTGATCACTATTTGTATTTATAGTGGTGGGGTTAAATTAGAGATGATTAAGTACTTAAAAGTCATGATGCTGCAGTGGTTTCTGAAACAGTAGGTAGCATAACTGTACTTTAATTATTGTTGATGATTTTTAGGGTGTTGATTCTTAGTAATGGGAAATTCTTTTTCAATGTGGAGTTATTACTGAGATTGTGGTGAAGGTGACCTTTGAATTTTGCTTTAAGGCTTCTAGAAGATAAGTTGTTCTTCTCGAGACCTGATCGTACGACCTACGAGTTGGGGTATTGCTTAGTTGCTATTTGCTAGTCATTGTGTAGAGTCATATCTGCTAGTTGACTCTGAAGAGGAATTTTGACCACAGAGCAATAACTATTCTCAATGAGTTTTAACACTTGGGTATATTTCATAAAGTTTTTCGTAAAAAGAATGACCCTAAGATTGATAGTACCATTTTTTCTTTGGGAAGAAATTGTTATTTAAAAGTAATTTTTACTTAATAACAATTTTCGGAACATTTATGTGAATGGAATCCATTTACAGATCTTGAAGTAACTGGAAAGAAGTTTAAGTCTCTAGTAGTTTAGGCCAGTGAAAACAATGGGAAGCGCACCAGCTCAAATACCGACAAGTTTTGGCCACGAACTTAGAGCTTGCCTGCGTTGTCGCCTTGTCAAAACCTACGATCAGGTATCATTCATTCTGTTTGATATTCATTGGTTTTAAGTTCTGTTAGGGTTTGAGTGACTGAGAATGACTTACAGTTTAGAGAATCGGGATGTGAAAACTGCCCCTTCTTCAAGATGGATGAAGATCATGAGCGTGTTGTTGATTGTACTACTCCTAATTTCAATGGGTATGCTTTGTTTGGTTTGCTGCTTTATGTCCATTTATGCTCAACTTAGTTTTTCCTTCAGATTTATACAATTAAACTATAGAAATTATCCTCTATTTGACATTTGCTTGATGTTTACTTTGGTTTTTACAGGATAATATCAGTCATGGATCCTTCTAGAAGTTGGGCGGCTCGCTGGCTGCGAATTGGTATGCTCTACTATGTTGGTGGATGTTTAAATTTTGATTTTGGACATTATTTTATGTAGGGTGATAAATCATACAAAAGTATTTTGAATTTCCATGAAGAATGTTTGTTCATGCTAGAAACATCCCATCTATCAAACTGATTCAAAGTTGGATGATAATATTTTTTACAGAAGCAACGAAATTATCTATGATTTTGAAGTTGAAGACTGAAATTTCACTTGAAAAAAAAAAAAATTGCTAATGTGAGGTGGAAATAAAATGGATTGAAGTTTCTATAGAAGATACTACTCAGGTTTGGAAATCTAGGTTTTTTTGTTAATAGGAAATCTAGCTATTTCATTCCTGTGTATGAAGTTGTGCATTGCTCTAGATATCATTGGGTACTAATTCTTGGTATTCAATTTCTCATGTTTTTAAATTTTTTGCAGGAAGATTTGTCCCTGGTTGCTACACTCTTGCTGTCTCAGAGGCACTGCCAGAGGACTTGCAGGTTTGAAATTTGATATTTTTTGCAAGATAGAAACTCTAATTGACTGAATGCCATCATATGCGAGTTATTTGATCTTCAATGAAGTGGGCAGTGATAACAATATTATTGATATTGTGCATGCTAAATGTATTCAAATCTTCCATTCTTGGCCTATAATGTGGTGCATTTTGGGGTTGAGAGTTTGTTTGTTGCTAACGTTACCCCAAAAAGAAATATATTGATGATGACTTCTAGGATGGCATTTCTTTTGGATGAGCTGGCCAGAATGTAATGAATTGAGGGGTTGAGGTAAACCAAGATTAAACAAACTATTTCATGGAATGGTTTTCAGTTTCCGGCCAAAGAAACTGGTATATCGATGATCTTAGTTTGGTCTAACAAACATCAGTGCAGGGAGGTAGAAATCCTGTAGGACAGTATTGCAGACTTAGGAGCGTATGGTTGACAAGTAGATAAATGTAAAATCTGTGAACTCATAATCAATGAATGTAGATGAGAATGAGATGAATGTGAAAACTGCAAACTCATAATCATTGACTAGTTTTAGGATGTAGACGAGAATAGGAAGTAAAAAATGGTATCAGCACAGAGAGAGATTTTTGGAAAACTCAATAGAAAAAAAATGGATTTATGCAGCATTTGTTCTCATCGGAACACTGGTTTGATCATTTGCTAATGGTTGTTGTGTTATGCATTCTGAAGCCAAATAAGGAACTGAAAATTGTTCTGTTGCTCGGTTGGGTATGCTTATTTGAAACATTTCATGTGTCTTGAGTAAATTTGCTTTTCTCATTTGGCTGTTCAATTGGACTTCTTTGCAGAACTTATGTGAAGATGAGCGCATCCAATATGTTCCACCAAAACGTGTTTGATTGAGAATTAGACGATTGTCTTTCTGTAATGTTAGACTTGTCTGTGCCTCCGGTAGAAACTAATGCAGTGTCAAATATTCTGTGATATCTTGGCGTGGGAATCCTGAATATACCTATAATTTTATCATCTCATCTGTGTATCTGTTTTCAATGTCTGAACTAGTAAAAACATTCAAGTTGTTTGAGGGGTTGGCTTTTCAATTATAATTAGGCCAAACTCCTTATTCTCACCCAAGGTTTTCCTAAAAGAAATGTCACCCATTAACTTTAAACCATTGATGATTAAATTCAACGGTTAAAAGAATTTTTTTTATAAAAAAAATTTTTAAAAAATAAAAAGTAATAAAATTAAATTTATAAAAATAATTAAAATATATAATAATATTAATAATATTAAACTAATTATAAATAATTTTAAAAATTAATAAAAATTTAAAAACCAAAAAATATAAGTAAATAATTAAAAATAATCATTTGGTTAGATTAATAGATTTGATTGTTTGGATGGTTGAAATTGCTAAATCTAATTGAGACGACTAAATCTAGCTTCTGGAAGGATACAAAATGGTCGATATATTAGAAATTAGTTTTTTTTGACCTTCTTTAATGGTGAAGATGGTCAAATCTGATTGTTTTAGTCATCGAAATAGTTAGATTTAATCGTTAAATCAATCAGATAATTATTTTTTGACATTTAATTAGATTTTTTACTGTTATTATTGTTAGTAATATTGCACACGGTGTTTCTTAAATTTTTATTTTTAAAATTTTTATAGTAATAATACTAATAATATTATATAAATATTATTTTATATTAAAATTTATTTTAAAATTAATATTATTTATATTTTTAATAAAAATTATTTTAATTATTTTGTAAAATGTTAATAAAATTAGGTACAAATTAATTAATTAATAAATATTTAATTTTTAAAAAAATTTTAAATAAAATTTTATCACTGAAGAAAATCTTGGATGGGAATTAGTGATTGGCCTTGTAATTAATTAAATCTTTTATATTAAATTTCTAAAATATTAATCTTCATCAGTCCAAAAGATTTGACTCGAGAATTCCACATGCTCAAAAACAAATGACGTGGCAGAAATTGATTGAGCAACCGAAAGCAGGAGCCGAAAGTATGGAAGTACCAAAAACCGCATTCTATTCATAAGGAAATTTTTGATGTCAACATGTACTACTCAGCTGGACCCCACCAATGAAAAAACGTTGATAAAAAACATCGGCTACGTCATCCCTCGAACCGACCTGAGGGCCCACCTCCCACTATTATTTTTATTTTATTTATCTTTTGTTTTCTTTCTTCACTCTACTCCCTTGAATCCTCCACTTATTCTCTATACATTCTGCGGCTCTCCGCCACATCACTCTCTCTGTACTTTTATTTTTTATTTTTCACAAAAACCACAAATCGAATGGACCACACTTTCCGTCACCGCCGATCCCCTTCCTCTGACCGATTTCTTGGCATCTCCTCCTCAACCTCCACCACCTCCGAAGCCGCTGATGACGAACTGAACGAAGATGATATTTTATGGACCAACGACGACTCAACCGAATCCAATACTCTGACGAACACTACTGGGGCCACCGCCACACCAACCACCGTCTTCTCCCCGGTCAAAAATCACAACCGTTTCCAATCTTTCATGCAAGGTTCAGGAATCCTGGCGGCGTTACGGGAGCACGATAATCGTCCGGTTCTCTATCGCAAATCATCTCTGTCGTCTTCTCCGTCGTCGACATCAGCGAAAATGATTCCGACGCTGCCGAAACCGCCACAGGTGGAGAGGTCGCAATCGGTGCCGATGAGAAAGTACCAGCACTCGGCACCTATGAACGTGCCCGTTTTGTCAGTTGCGATGGCCAAGCAGAGGAATAGTAGGTTTTTCGAGTTAGGTGAGGAGGATGGAGACGATGAGATGTTGCCACCTCACGAAATTGTAGCGAGGGGCTCCGGGATGTCCCCGAAGACGACGTTTTCGGTATTGGAAGGAGTTGGGAGGACTCTGAAAGGGAGAGATCTGCGGCAGGTGAGAAATGCTGTGTTTCGTCAAACGGGTTTTCTTGATTGATGAATCCAAAATGTACACAAATTAATTAAACTTAGCTGCGGCTGCCGCTACTGTTTTTTTATGTATCAATTTTGGGTATTGATTAGAAGGGATGCGAGGATTCAGTTTGTTCATGTTCTTGATTGATTTTTGGTAACCAATGGAAACAAACAACTGTGTTGTCTTTAGATTTTATCGGGATAAGTTTGATTTCTTTTCATTGTTTTAAAATTTATTTGCTGAGACATTGACTTTTTTTTTTTTTTTTTTAACTGATAAGGGAAACGATGGAACTAGAAAATAATCGCAATTTTGTTAGCTTAGATTGGTGAACATGTAGGGAAAGGTTGAGGGATTTCGAGGCATATTCTTAGCTTATAGGACTATGTTTAAGGTTTCTTGTAGTCGAGATTGAATTCGTTCAAACTAGGTTTTAGCAGAGAAAAAAAAAAATCAAGGTTCTTTTGAAGTCAATTGGGAAGATACTGAATTATCGAGTGATTTAAGTAGTCTGTTCAAATCTTCTTTCCAAGTTCCCTTTTCTTCTTGTTTGTGCTGGTAAAATGTGCCAGTGAGCCATTTTTGTGAATGGTTCGTATAAAGAAGCTTGATATAGCTATCTTGAAGTTCAATTTAGCTTCTAGTGAGAGTCGATACTCACAATCAACTTGATTTTCAAACCTTCATCTTGCCTTCTTATATCTCTACTATTACATTTGGAATTGGTTCCAGTTTATTAAATAAATTAAATTTTCAGATTCTTTGTGCAGAATTGTAAATAATTGAGATCACAACCTTTCTTTTAGAGCTATGATGAATGACAGCCTATTTTTTGGAGCTAGTTGTTTTCTTACTTTCATATTTGATGTTGCTGAATGTATTTTACACATTTTGTACCAGTCAGAACTTTTAAGAGGTTGAACATGGAAATGTGCATCACAACATGTATTTTCATTTGGGTTTCTTACTTTGTATCGATCAGTAGCTTCTTGTTTATTTATTTGTAAACAAATATTAATGGGGCATATCAATAGGAAGACGGTATATTTTATGACCAAAAACATTGATAGCCATGTCAAATTCAGTGTTTGAGCAGATTTTGTATTTCATTTTTGCTGGGCTGTTTTAGATATGTAGGACGAAAAGGAGGTGGGTGGTTGGTTGCAAGTATTGAAAATATTGTTTCCCGTTCGGATGATGAAATTAACCAGGAAAGATGAACTAATTCCACACGGAGAATGAGAGATGTACACCTTAAATATTTCCGTTTTCATCAATTCTTTCAATTCATTGAGGCTAAAGGACATTTTCCCACCCATAGTTTGAGGCGGGGACAGAGTCCCACCCGCTAAGTTTAGAAAGTACAGATTTCCACCCGTTGACTGTTAAATCCAACAGTCAATAATAAGTTTAAGGGCAATTTTATCATTTTAAAATTAAAAATATTATAAAATAATATTTAAATATATTAAAATTATAAAAAAATATTTAAATTAAAAACCAGCCACCGTCGCCGTGCCGGAGGCGGTGGCCACAACAAATAGCATCAGGTGGCCGTTCCGGCCACCTAGTTTCAAGGGAGGCCAGATCTGGCCTCCTAAATCGATGGAGGCAACCAGATCTGGCCGCCTCCTCTTTTAGCGAAGGCGCCAGATCTAGCTGCTTCCGTAAAAAAAAAAGGTCAGAAACAACCGAAGATGGCCGACTTTGGCCCCAATGGCCATTTTCGGCCAAGGTTTCGGGCGAAGGTGGCCAGATCGGCCGCCTCCACCAAAAGAGGAGGCGGCCAGATCTGGTCGCCTCCGTCAATTAGGGAGGCCAGATCTGGCCTCCCTTGAAACCAGGTGGTCAGAACGGCCACCTGATACTATTTACTATGACCATCGTCGCCTGCACGACAACGGTGACTGATTTTTAATTTTTTAAATTTAAATATTTTTTTATAATTTTATAAAAATTTTTAAATTTTTTTATAATTTTAATATTATTTTATATTTTTATTAATAAGGGTATTTTTGTCATTTCATAAAACAAGTTAATGAAATTGGATGAAAATTTGATGAAGGGTGGAAATCTGGGCTTTTTAAACTTGGCGGATGAGACTTTGACCCCACGTCAAACTATGGGTGGGATTATGACCTTTGGCCATTCATTGAGGATAATGGAAAATGAATTTACATAACGTTTGCCACTCAATGAGGAGAAAATAGAGAGAACAATTGATTTGAATAATGGCCTCAGACATCCAAGGAAAGATAAAGCAGCAGAAGCTCTCAAGCCTGGCGAAGGCGAAAGCTCTCAGGCGGCCACTGCGAATGTTGAGAGAAACAAGCCTTTCAAATTTGTCATCATTGACCCATAAAATACCTTGAAATCAATAAGCACTTGGAAATATAATTAAATGGCAAGTCAGACAATAATTTATGCCTCAAAAAGTTTGAGTTCAAAAGGAATAATTTCCTTCACACATCTAATTGATTCATCATTCTTGCCCAAATACAACAAAGTAAAAATAATTGTAAGGTTTTAATTGTCTCCCTCGCTGATGAATGAGACATTCCAAACTGACTCGAATCGACCTATAACTTGAGATGTCAAAAGAGAAAATTAAACCTTTCAAGCTCAAGAAATGGGAAACATTACAAAGCCAGAAACAGAGGAAACATCTCATCAGAGGAGGGATAAAAGGGGGAACTCAGAAGGAAAACCCTAATGAAAAACCCCCGGCATAAAGGATTACTATTGCGCAGCTATGACTCAAAACGCTTCCATTCTGCTTTCTGGAAGGCGATCTTAAGGGCTGCGCTTTAATAAAACCATGAGAGAAAGACAAAGTTAAAGAGGAAGAAAAACCCTAGTGGCAGACTAAAGCTGGAGAGCAAGGCAAAACTTATAGCCCCTGCTTTTTTTCCTTATTGACTGTTTTACCCTTGTGTTTTCTGACTGGGGGGTTAGGCCTGTTTGGATATGAACCCATTTTCAAGATTTTAATTTGGGTGGTTTTATTATTATTATTTTTTAATGTCAACTCATAAATATCTTCTATTTTATTTTTTAATAAAACTATGTATTATAATATAATGCATCTTATTAATTTATTTTTATGAAATGATTAAATAGAATAATAATGTTATTATTGTTTCAAAACATTTCATTATCTTCACTTCTACCGCATGGAATGGATTCCATTTCTATGTTATTAAATGTATACCAAGGAAAAATAAAGCAATTACCAAGGAGATTATTTCTACCCAAATTATACCAAAATGAGTGCTACCTTTAAAGTTGGAGAATGACAAATTTTTACTTTCCATCAAGTTCTATTAATAAATTTCATTACATTTTAATAAAAAAGCAAGAATAAAAAATATGAATGTCCCTTGTCGAAGAAAATATAAAACAAATATTGAAGAGATATTACATATATGTATGATGAAGATTTCTTTGCTTCTCTTTAGTCTGTCGTTGACAACTATAAAAACTTATCACAAAACATGTGTTTTTCTTACTACACCATCTCGTTTCATTCGTTTCTTGTGGTAATTTTTTTTTAGAATAGATATGAATTATAAAAAAATCTTGTTGCGTAATACATTAAGTTGGGTTATTTTCTTGAGAAAATCGTATATAACATTGTCAACAACCATACTTGTGAAGAAAGGGGGAATTGCCTCGTCATGTTTCCTCATAAAAGACCTTGCCTAGCTCTACTTTCTTTCTTATACCAGGAACCAAGGCTTCTTACTCAGCCTTTCACTTGTCCTTTTACACATGAATTTCTATATCCCTTTTGTTGAGTTAGAGAGCATTTCTTCTTTCTCCCAAGGTTCCCTCCCTCGCTTAATCATTGATACTACCACCACTATGCCCTACCATTGAAAACCCTATCACCACTCCCTATCACAGTCAACAACATCACCACCATTAGCAACCATAATCCAACATTCAATTAAACAAACAGTTAAATAAAGAAATCTTCATCAATTAACCTAAATTGATTCAAAAAATAGGAAGCACACCAATTGAAAACAAAAAATTAGAACAAAATCGATTCTAACAATTAATTAAATCAAAAAATCAATTGAAAATTGAGTACAATCATAAGAATTGCATAATTCTGATGTGATTTTGTTAAATCGAATTAAAAACAAAAATTTATCTATCATTATTACTAAAAGAAGTCAGTAATGTAATCAAAATAGCGACTAAAGACGCTCATGATTTCATCTCACCGTTCAATTTGAATTGAAATACAAAGAAAAAGCATATCATATGAACCAAGTAAAGGTAGATAGAGGGGATAAAAACAAAGAAACAACAATAACCAAAGGACTAGAATGAGCTGGAGTGGAAAAAAATAGTTACAATGAGAATATAGGAAAAGAAAAAAGAAAAGATGTAGATTTTAATTTTAGGAAAAAGATTTTTTTTCATACTTATTTTTATAAATTATAAATTATATTTAAAGTAAAAAAGTAAAATTAGTTAAATACCTTTTTATAGTTAAAATTGATGAAAAAATTAGATGAAAAGTAAAATAAAAAATGTCATTTTCCAACTTGAATAATGAGTCATTCGCCCTGCTTAGCATTTCTAATTGGTTTTTCCATTATATACCATGATTCCTAGCTAGACATGGTTGGCAGACCAAGCGCCTATTTTGGCCTAGCCCTTGGAGAATACAACTTCCAAAATTATGGGTTGTGCTAGACCTATGAGCTATGCAGGTTGAGCTCAGACTTAGAACCCTTTTTATTATTATTATTATTATTATTATTATTTCATATAAATAGCTTTTTTTAAATTCACAATTTCACATTACAATCCACTCACTAATTTTCTCTCTCTATCTCAATTCCAATATTTTTATATCAATTCTCAATTGTTAAATTCTCTAAATCAAATTTCAATTTTACCAAACTAATTTGTTTCCATTTCTTTTTAGAATTTCGTCGATTATCATTTTTATTCATATCAAATGGATCCAAGATAAAATGAGTTTAATTTGTTTGATTGCTTTGATAATGAAAAAAATCAATATGCCGATGAAAGATCATAAATATAAGAGCATGCAACTACAACACTTTCATCGAAACAGAAAAGAAAGCAAAAATCGACAGCGTGGGAGCACTTTAAAAAAGTCATGAGTGCTAAGTTGCTTTGACAGACAGTGTGTAAACACTGCTACTTTAGCTTAACAAGTGCTAGTTTATGGGGTACTTGACATCACTGTTGTTATATAAATGAATATTGTAAACAAATAAAAATAAAAATCCGAACACTTGAGAGGAAAAGAACAAATTTTTTTCATAGGATCAAGATCAGTTTGCAAATCTTCTTCAGGTAATCTTGTTAGTTCCACCATTAGAGAAATATTAAACTTCATATACAATCAACAAGTAATATGAGACTACATGACTAAGTATATTATCACTTTTGATTAGCCTCTTTCTTATGTTGAGGACACTATATTAGAATGAATAATGCAAAATGGTGTTCATCTTATTTTTAAAAGAATTCATAGGTTAACATTAAGATTTAACATAGAAAGAAATTATAAATTAATAAAATTAAAAATTATGAAAGAACTATTTACTATTAATAGTGTTGTTTTTGTGACTTTTGATTTATGGACTTATGGTAATAAAGAGTTAAGGTATGTTCATGCAAATGCTCAATATATTAATTTTAATTGGCAGTTTTGTAAAAAAGTTATTGTATTTAGTTTTTTAGAATATCCTTATTCTTGTGAGACCATTTACAAAACATTAGCTAACATATTTAATGTATATCAAATAAATAAATATATATTTTTTCTTTTCAATTTGATAATGTAAAATATAAGGATAAAGTTGTTGAATTAAAGAAATAACATCTAAATTTACTGTTTGATGGAAGATTATTTCATATTAGATATGTTTGTCATATAATGAATTTAATAGTATAGGACGAAATGAGTTCAATAAAAAATCAAATATGAAACAATTAGACATATCTATCTCTTATATTTCATTATCTCCATTACATCTACAAGAATATTATGTGTGTACACAAGTGGGATTAAAATTAAAAAAAAATTAGAGAATGATGTCAAAACTAGACGAAATTAAGCTTATTTAATGTTAAAATCTGCGAGGGATACAAAAATGCAATAACTTAATTTTTTAATACCTAATCAAAATAGACTAAAAATTCCATTTTTTTTTTTTTTTACTTAACATTATTGGCAAATTATCATTGTTTTAATAAATATGTTAAAACCTCTGAAATCGCTACTCATCTATCCTTAAAAGTTTACTATCTGAAGACAAATTTAAAAAATATTGGAAGGATATATAGTTATTATTTGTTGTTGTTACTATTTTAGATTCCAATGTAGATGTTATAAGTAATAATTTGTTAGGACCTTTAACTTTAATAATATTCAAAAATTTTTGCTTAAAATGTATAATGTTTATGAATCTAAATATGAAAACACTATACATACTTTATAACTATGAGTAAATTGAAGTGATTTGTCTAAAGGCGAGTCATGCTGGTAGTCTATCATATGTAAATATAAATAACCTATAGGTTCAAGTTCAAGTTCAAGTTTTGGTGAATATTATAATTATACTAATTGGTCATTTTGATGAAATTATGAATCAGAATGATAGCCTCAATATTATGGCATGGTGGAAAGTATATCAAAACATTTATCTTATGAATTCCACTATAACATGTAATCTACTTATGCCTTTGATGTCTATTATAGCATTGAAATTAGCTTTTAGTGTAGGTGGATGTGTCTTGAATAACAAACACTTAAAAAAATTATGTGACTACAGGGTTCAAGCTGCCAAATCGAGTAATCAAAAATATTTTTAAAGACTTTAAAAATTTAGATATTAAATATGAGTAAACAAGTATTGATAGATATTGGTACTATTGAACCCCTAAGTGTTTTGATGATAACAAAAACTATGTTAAAATTACTAATGTATCTTTGACATTATTGGAATCATGAGTGAAATAGGACAAAATCTATTTTATGCTTTATAGGCCAGATATAAGACCATGATTGAATCATGTACACCTATATATAGTTCATTTTAGTCTCATACATGCTTTTTACAGTATCGTGACATTGCTTGTGCACGACTTTATAATCTGAATGCTTAAAAGTATGGTCATGTACGCTTGTAACATACCAATTATAAGCTAACTATGAGCAAGACCATACCATGATGTTAATACCATACATGATAAAGGTTACCGAAGTCAAAGTCAAATATCATATGTATGTTTGTCACACATGAAAAGTCACGCCCGTAATAATATTGAAGAGAGTCACAATGAAGGAGTAATACTCACATGCTTCCATGCATGTTTAACAACGAAGTCAAATAGAGTTATGCCTATCAACCTAAGTGATGCACGCCTGTGAGAACATAGAACAAAGTCATGCCTTCATAGTCATGATCAGCTTTGCTTATGAAGGGTCAAAGACTTAAATTCAAAGTTTTATGTATGAAGGTGTTTATGTACACTCGTGACTAAGCCAAAATTGAAGCATACATATACTTATACAAGGTCTTGTACATGACTCTATACTCAACTTTAGAATTTGAAGAGTTCGGGCTGTCACCTCCTTACACTTGTTGGCACCAAGTAAAATTTGACCATTGGAAGAGTAGCTTGAGACATTAAAAAATGTAGTCACACCCATGACACATTATGCACACTTGTATATAAGAGTAAAACTTTAGTTTCACTAGCTACAACGGGTCTATTTCTTCTCTAACGAACATATTCCTTTTCTAGTAAGTTTATGATTGTAAATTGAAGCTCATTTAAAGTGAGAAAGGTTGGAGATAGTATGCAATTGATCTAACACTTTCTTTCTCTCCATTTCTCACTTTTCTCTCACTACACTTTAATTCTATTTCTTTGAGCGAACTTGCTTTGTACTAAAAATTTACGTTTGCCTTTGAAAGGCATTATTTCTTATCTTGTATTTGTTATTTAAACACTTGGATGCAATGCCATATGACTAGCTGTGAGCAAAATCCTAGACAACTATTATAAAAGACACAATCTTAGACAAACTAGTGTGGGCAAAATCTCAAAGAATTACTTGGGGTGAAATCCTGGATTAACTAGTGGAAACTCCAAGCTTTTTTGTTTGGAGAAATGGACGTAATAGACTTATGGTCAATGCTTTGAACTACTCTTAAATTTACTTTCCTTTGATTGTGATTTGATTAATTTAATCGTATTGTTAAATTGAACATCATTTGCTTTCAAATTAAGTTTAAGTCTCAAATTATCTTTAAGTTGAAAAAGTTTTATTAATCCTATTCACTCTTATCTAGGATTATTTTAGCTATTTAGAATTTTACAATTGGTATCAGAGCCTCGATTTTAAATTTAAAAGAACCGACTTTTAGAGTTTAAAGATCAATTTTTAAATGGTTAGTATTTCTACATCGATTTTTGAAAAAAGGTCAAAGTTTAGTTAGACTTTCCTTGTTTTGTGATTTAAATTATAGTAAATAGAAAATAAGAATAAAATTGTATGTTCAATTCGTAGACTATAAACTTTGGAAAATTATTAATAATGGTGATTTAGTTCCTAGAGACCTTAGGATGCACAAATCTAAAGATGAATGTGATTTTAATGAAAATGATGAAAAATAATAAGTTTAAATGCTAGATCTATGAACATATTATTTTGTACTTTAGATTCAACTAAATTTAATCGTGTTTCATCTTGCGAAAAAACAAAATAAATTTGGGCAATCCTTCAAACAACACATGAGTGAACTAGTCAAGTGAAAGAGTCCAAAGTTGAGCTTCTCTTTTAAGACTATGAACTACTCGAGATGAGAAAGAAAGAAAGTATCACAAAGATGTATAAGAAGTTTTCAATCCTAATAGATGAGCTAAAAAGTATTGGAAAGAGGTTTGAAACCATGGAGCTTATGAAGAAAGTTCTTTGACCTTTGCTAGAGTCATGAAGCATGAAGGTCACAGTGATTGAAGAATCAAAGGATTTGAGTAAAATTGACATCAACGAATTAATTGAGAGTTTTTTGACTCATGAGATGAAATGGAATCCCAAAGAAGAATATTACCTTAACGGTAGAAAGTGAGGATGATGAGTCTTTAGTGGATAAAGAAGATGTGAGCCTCTTTGCTTAAAAATTCAAAAAATTAATGCCAAATCAAAAGGAAACAAGTCAAGGCATAAGAAGGATGATGACGAAGAAGTTATTTGTTTGAATAAAATAAAACTAATCATACCCACTAAGATTGTCCTTATGAAGAAGAAGAAGGACAAGAAAACAAGAAAAAAACATATGATGCCACTTGAAGTGGTAGTGAAAATTCTATAGTGAAAGTGAGTCGGAAGAAGAAAAAGCTAACTTATGCTTCATGGTAAAAAACAATTTGGAAGATGAGGTAAACAATTCTAATTCTTTCTCATATGATGAATAGCAAAATGCATTTAATGATTTATTGATTGAGTTTAAGAACATTAGTTCTAGAAATAAATCATTAAAGAAAAATATAGCATGCATGAAATTAGAATATAACACAATTACAAATGCGCATGCTAGAATAAGGGAAGAATTAAAAATTGCTCTTAATGAAAAAGATTCCTTTGGTAAAGTGCTAAATTGCTTAGCTAAAGAAAATAATGATTTAAAAAGGTAAGTAACTAGCTCTAATGAGATTCTTAAGAAGTTTAAAATTGGATAAAAAAGATTTTATGAATAATTAACCTATCAAAGAAATGCTTTGAATAGAGATGACCTAGGATAAGGGAAATCATTTACAAAAAAGTATAAGCCATTGAAAAATCCTAATGTATTACACTTAAAATGTAATCATTATAAATTTATTAGTCATATTTCTAGAAAGTGTTCAACTAAGAATGATAAACTTTTTAAGATAAAAAAGGTTTGAGTTCCTAAATGGATTATTAAATCTAACAAAATTGGACCCATAACAATTTGGGTACCAAAGAAGGTTGATTATATTCATTGTAAGTTTGCCTTGAAGCCAGAAAGAGAAGATGAAAAGAAAATGGCTTTGCAAGGCATGAAAACAAATAAGATATTCATCAATCCAAGTAAGCATTTTATATGCTGAATTGTTTGTTACATGCTCTTTTGGATGATGATTATGTTTGATTGAATTGCCATGTAATGACTCATTGCTATATATTACTGTTTACTATAATTATTTATTCTATATAAATAAAATATGATATTATATACATTAATTTCTCATTATTTGAAATCATTATCATGATTAATATATAACATGAATCACTACCTTAATTTCTTAATTAAAAAAAAAAAAGCATGCGGAAGCTTTAAATGAAATATGATGTTATGCTAAAATCCGATGTACAGTAGTTTGAAAGGAAAATCATATATTATACATTATTTATTAAACTTATGAAACATACATTATACTGTACATTATATGCATAAGTATTAAGCAAAACATCGAGCCAAACATGTTATCTGTTGAAAATTAAATATATATGTATATATACATATACATAAAACCATGAATACGGGTGAATACCCGTATTCAAACTATATTCTGCTCCCCAGCCATCATATGCTCCAACTCAGCTCTTCGAATTACTAATCTACAACAAAAGGAAACTGAGGGGGATAAATGACAAGTCAATCAGTAAGTAATTTCTATCTCTACTCTTAAGTAGGTCTCTACTATATTATATTCTTATAACTGGTTAAAAAGTTCTATGTTCGCTTTCTTATTTTACTTCTTAGTTAAATACATTTCTAAACTCTTTATCTTGCTCATCATGTCTCTTACTAACTTTTTCCTAATTACTTTCATGACCTACCACATGACTGACTTTTCTTACTCATCTTGATTTTAGTCTATTTTTATTTCTAACTTTTTACGTTACTTATCTTACTACTTATCTGATGACTCTAACTTAGTTCATTACTATTCTTATAAACTTCTCCTTTGTTAC
The DNA here is from genome assembly GCA_026122585.1 of Anacardium occidentale. NCBI lineage: Eukaryota > Viridiplantae > Streptophyta > Magnoliopsida > Sapindales > Anacardiaceae > Anacardium > Anacardium occidentale. The sequence continues at coordinate 13,473 of JAJEJH010000345.1, read as the reverse complement.
TTTATCTTGTTGTTTGAATTCTATTTCATGCCATGTCATAAGTACATATATGAGTATACGTATACAATATGGTGTGAAAAGGTCTAAATTTGATATAGCGTGACATATACAACTCTCTTTCTAAATCTATTATTTTTTCATTATTTAATATAGTATTTGGGTTCTCTGATACTTATGACGAATCCTGAATCTTATCTGATTTTGGTTTATATTTCTACTGATAATGTATGTCATGTAGTAGTACTTATGACTCGTCATATGTTCTTATTTGATTTTGAAATTGTTTCATTTAATTATTAGTTGCTCTATTTCTCGTCTGTTGTTCTATTTATGATTTATTTCGTATAATTACTTATTCTGTCACATATCTAGTATTCTGTATGTACTTATATTTTCAGTGTTGTATATTCTAACTTATCTATTACTTATTAGTTTGTCTACTAAGTTTTACTTTGTTTTACTATTATTTATCATAGTTTCTTTGCTTTATTTAGTCTCATGCTATGTATGATATAATATGAAGTATGTTAAAAATCATGTCTAGGCCTTTCAACTTATTTTTTGAAAACATCTTTCTAAAAATACTATTAAGATCTAAAGATCCTAAAATATTAAAATCACTGAATTTGAAAATCTCTTTGTATCTAAAGATACCTGTTATGCTATAGAGATTGATGAATATAAGGATTCGACACCCTGATTATGTGAGTTTCTATTATACTGATATGCGATCAATATCCACTACAAAAATTTGCTACTAAAACTGAATATTGAGTATTGAAACTGAAATCTGATACTATTATGCATGATCAATATATAAAAGGTCTTCCCGTATCATAAATGTTGGCTTTTCGATTTCTAATGGGTGTGCAAACTCATAATTACCTCCTTTTATTCACCCCTAAAAATAATGTCCAAAAAATCGTCTTTCTATTTTAAGAATATATGCATATGAATCACTTGATCTCTTTCTGAAATATTATTTTGGCATGTCATGTCATGTAATGTTTATCATGCATAAAATCTTATTCTTTCTTTTCTTCTGATTACATTTTGTTTAACTAAATTAATGTTAGAGTTCTGTTTTGTTGAAGTTCTTGCTTTTGTAAATTTCAAGCTAGTTAATAAGTTCTGTATAAGTCGTTTTGTGTTTTGTTGTATATTTACTAGCTTCTTGTTCTATATGTTTCATATACATTGATACATATTCACTATATATTCATATTAAGTATCTAACACTTGAGCGATGTATCAGTTTCTATTTATATATGTTTTTATAACTGCTATTATTTCTGTTTCTGTTTCTACTGTTATTTTTAGATTGTATTCTATTACTTATTTTCACTGTTGAGTTTCTCTTACTTGTGTGAGTCTAGACTAGTGATTTTGAAAAAATATAGCTTTCTATTATTTGTTTTGTTATAAATTCTATTGTTTCTTCTCTTGTTTTGCTTAATCTGTTCTTATTCTGGAAATTATGTTAATTTTGATTGACACACGTTTGTGTACTTCAAGACATATGACCATGTACGTGGCACACATGATTATGACCCTACATGCGCGAACTTGTAGAACTCAATACACATACAATTATGACTCTATCTAAACACAACCATGCAAAATTGGGAAAGACACATGACCATGACTCTAAGACACAAGATCATGTACCCAAAAGCACTACTACTTTGGCCTCAGTCGTGCATGCACTTACACGATCATGACTGTATAGCAATATAACTACATGATCATATGTTTATTGGGTGCACGGTCATGCGTTACGATCTATTTCTACAACTTTACTTCTAAAACTTGTAGAACCCACTCCAAACTCCATCAAATCTTTCATTAAACTCATTTTAACATACATACATGTAAAAACATACTTCTATCATAGACCTTCATCATCTTATAATATCTAATTACAACCCAAACATGCTTTCAAACCTTTTAACTACATATACACAACACACAAACACATACACATACATTAAACATGCTTTTACCTTTAAATCTTTCATCTTCTATCATTTTATCATACAAATATACCACTTAAGCTCATGCTTCTCATCATATCTCACACTCAAAATAAGGAGATACATGCGAAATAAATAAGGAAATAGAGAAAGAGGTAAGGAAGCACTTACTTGGAATTACTAATGATTTTTATCTCTCAAACTATAGCTAATTTCCTAGTTGATCTGGCTGACTCTAGCTGATTTCTCTCTGATTTATACTTTGGTTGAAGAAAGAAGAAGGAAAATGGTAAAACTAGCAAAAAAATACGAATAATCTGCTTTATATAGTTGCACTGACTTAAGAAAGACGGACAATCATGTACCTTTAAGGTGTACAATCGTGTAACTCAAGAGATGTATGGTCGTGTGTCTAAAGGATGCACGATTGTGCTCTAAGAAAATCACAAATTTTCAGTTATTCTATGCTGAACATGGGAAAAACCTCCTAAAAGGACCTATGCCTAAACCATATAAAGCACTAAAATGACTATTCGACCTTTAAAACATCTCAAATCTATTTTTTATTACATAATCTCTCTTTCACCCCTAATTTTCAACCTAAAAGGACTATTCTAACCTTGAGATGTTACATGTCATGTTGTGAAAGTTCTATTTTTTTATTTATTAGAATACTTATGGGACTTGATTAATTGTATCACTAAGTTAAAATTGTGCAAGTATGATAAATATATGTTGTGGCATATGCTTAACTCAAATTCAAGTTGAACCAATCCAAATTTATATTTGAAATTGACTGACATATGAGTTCACATGTTGATTAGCCTTAAACAATCAAAGTATTCAAGATTTGTATCTTAGAGCATTTTGATTTAGGTTTTGAAATAATTTTCAAAAGATTTTACATGTTCTCAAAGTTTTTATGGAATGTATGACATACATTATACAATCATGATTGTAAATCGTATTTGCCCAACTAGAGTTTGTCACGTGTCAATCGAATTTTTGTAAAAATGTCTCAGTCACAACCCACACAATGTCTATGTACAATTGTGCATGCATGTGTTGCTTGTTTTGAAATTGGGATTTCACGATCTTGACATTATATGTCATGCATATGACTTTTTAGGATTTCATGATCTTGAGTGTCACAACCGTGATCCTTAGTGCCTTTATTTAAAAAATCAGGGTCGTGCATACAAAATGTATGCTCATACATAGTGGCGGAGCCATTATAAGGCTAGGCCACCCTTAGCTTAATTTTTTTTTATTTTTATATTAAAAATATGATATGACCACCCTTAGCTTATTTTTTTAATTTTATATTAAAAATAATATGACACTAGTCTTATTCATGATAAAAATAAGAAAAATTGTTGAGGGATAAATTAGGAATCACCACAATTTTCAACCACCATAGTTAATGCTTAATATTGGCATTTAATAATTGTTTTAGTGATATTATTTTTAAGAATTTTGTTTGTTATTAGTTTGCCTCCTTAGAGTTAGACTCTTGGCTCTGCCATTGCTCATACATGTGATTATATAAAAAAAAAAACATAGAATTTTTTGTAAAATGGTAGTATTCAACATTATTATACGTGACAACAACCATAAGAAGGCTCTTGATGTGACTGTCAATCAAGGTATTTACATTGGTTGCCTATTAAATATTGGAATTTGACGAATATTGGATTGGATGATGCAGTAGGTAGGTTAGTTAAGAATGTGAAATAGAATAAACTTTTTGTAATGCAACATGAAGTGTATGAGAATTTAGTGAAAAAATTCTATGGTTCATTAAAATTGAAAAAAGACCTTAGAGGTAATATTAAAAATTTTGTTATGAGGTTTAGGCTTCAACGTACTGAATTAATTGTTACATCTGAACAATTAGCCAAATGGTTAGAGTGTGATTGTCGTAGGATTTTAGATGTGCCTATAGGATATAATTTAAATAAGGCTTGGTCGAATTTAGGTGGTAATGCTACATTTAATGCACATACTTCTAAGAATAGTTAATTTAATGATCCAACTAAGTGTTGTACACTAATGGGCATATAAGTGTTAAAGATATGGTTTTGTTGGGGTTTGCAGTTAATGAGACTCAAATAGATACATCTAGATGACTGATTAGGAAAATAAGTAAGATTTAAGAGGGAAAGGGCAAAATAGACTTTAGTCAACTGATCATGTTCATTGCTATTCCTTTAGGACTTGAACCCGAAGTATAAGAACTTGAATATATTCACAAATTTATTGAAAATTGTTGGTTGAATGCAAAGGCTTTGTTTAGGATGGGATTGATTAAGAATGATGGTAAAACAGAATGGAGGTTAGTTGAAATGGTTGAGGAAAATGAGTCATCCCTTGCTCGCTTAATGGGTCTATCAAATGAAGGTTAGATTTCAATCGAATATATTTAGACTCGTTTTTGAGTTTGATTCAAACAAACTTAAAATGAACTACTTAAACTCAAACCCAAACGATGGTATTGAAGATTTTTTAAAATAAACTCGAACACGAACTATATAAACTGAACACGAATTATAAATTGAACTCAAATTAAACACTTTTTAATTATATTTTTGATTGTAATATTTCAATAAATTATAAATATGTTAATTTTTTCAATAAGTCATAATAAATATGTTTATGTTTTCAATAAACTATAATAAATATATTTATTATAAATAAATACATTTTGCTATAGTAACAAACCAAATACGAACCAAACATAAACCAAACTCTTAAACTCGAATATGAACCCAAATTTCACTATAGAAAAGTTCAATGAATAAGAATCGAACACGAAACAAACTTATTAATGACGAAGCGAACACAAACATATGTCTGTTTGCATTTATTGCAATTTGCATCTAGTCATACTTTGAATATTCATGAGTCTAGCATGAAGGGAAGAGTGGAAGTAGGGAACGAAAAGCAATCACCAAAAGAAATGCAATGAGTCATTGCCTATCTTCAATTTTTTTCAAGGGCAAATGCATGATATAAGTGGTCACATAATGGAAATCATAAGTGAAATGGAAATTATTGGATGAAGAATAGAAAGAATTGAAACTCAAGTGGAAGAGTTGCATTCCTAGTTTCACACTTTACGTGTCCAAGATGAAACTCCCATAGATACTTAAAATGATCACTAAATTTATTTCATGCATTTTGTTTCTAAACTTGTCATTTTTAGGTACATGTGACCTTTAATACATCTTAACCTAGTTTGTGTCTTGATGATATAATTGTTTTTATTGATATTATTGATGCCTATTGATTTTGTGTTTTTGATTATATATGTTTGAGTTACTTGATTTGATTGCAAAATAGAGTTGGTTATGAGAAAGATAGTTGTGGATGAGAGTTGATATGTCACTTTGTGATTTTAGAAGTGTTTTTCTATGTGTTTTAGTTGTTTTGATAAAAGTGAAATAACTATAAAATAAACAAAACTTTGCCTAATTTTTCTTTTTTTTTGGTTTATGACAAAATGGAGGAGAGATAGGCTAAAATGCCAAATGCATTGAAAGAATCAAGATATTAATATAGTGCATAGATTTGGTAATTATAAATGAAATTTTGATAATGATAAACATTATTGAAAGAGGGAGTAAAATTTGCAAAGATTGTGAAGTTAAAGGGGAGTTTAAGTCAAATTAAAAGGGGAGCTTTTGAACAATATTTTTAATATGTTAATATTGACTTTGAATAATTTTTAAGATCGCGCTTTGATGCATTTTAACATCTTTTTGTCATCAATAAAAAAATGAAGATTATTCGACTCCTTCAATGTTTTGATGATAACAAAAATTTTATTAAAATTATTAATGTATAATTGATATAATTGAAATCATAACTAAAATAGGATAAAATCTATATTATGCTTCGTAGGCCAAATGTATGACCAAAATCACGTATGCTTATACATAGTTCATTTTGGTATTGTACATGCTTTTTCATGACATCATGATGATGCCTGTACATGACTCTGTAGTCTAAAGGCTTAAAAGTATGGTCAAGTATGCCCGTGACATACTAATTAAAAGCCAATCATGAACAAGACCAACATATGATGTTGATACTATACATGGACGAAAAAGATCACTAGAAGTCAAAGTCAAATATCATATGTATGCTCGTGACACATGAAAAGTTATGCCCTGTGACACATGAATAGTCACGAACGTGACAATGTTAAATAAAGTTACAATGAAAAAGTCATATTCACTTGCTCTCGTGCATGATCAAATAAGGAAGTCAAATAGAGTAATGCTTGTGGGCTTAAGTGATGCATACCCATGATAGCACAGAATGAAGTCACACCTTTATAGTTACGATCAGATATGCCTGTGAAGGGTCAAAAACTTAAATTCAAAGTTTTATGTACGCCCATGAGGTGTTTATGTAAGCCCGTGACTAAACCCAAAATTAAAGCATACATATACTTGTACAGGGCCTTGTACATGGCTCTATACCCAACTCTGGAATTTGAAATCTATAAACTTGTTGGCGCTAAGTAAAAGTCAATTATTAAAAGAGCAGCTCGAGATATTAAAAGACGTAGTCATGGTCGTGACACATGCATACCTATACATAAGAGTAAAACTTTAGTTTTACTAGTTGCAACATATCTATTTTTCTCCAATGGATATATTCCTTTTTCAACAAGTTTGTGGCTATAAATTACAGTTCATTTGAAGTGAGAAAAATTGGAGATAACATGTAAATGACCTAACACTTTCTCTCTATTTCTCACGATACTCTAATTCTATTTATTTGGAAGAGCTTACTTGGTATTGAAAATTTGTATCTACCTTTGAGAGACATTATTTCTTATCTTGTATTTGTTATTCAAATACTTGAACAAAATGTTGTATAACTAATTGTGGATAGGATAATTACTGTAAAAGACGCAATTCTAAACAAACTTGTGTGGGTGAAATCACGAATAATTACTTAGGACGAAATCCTAAATTGACTAGTAAAAACTTATTTATTTCAGAAGTGAATATAAAAAGTTTATGGTCAAAACTCTAAACAACTTTAAATTTGGCTAAACATATCTCTCTCCCTATCTCTTTATATTATTTATACTGTTTTAATTTACTTTGACTGTGATTTTATTGATTTAATTGTGTTGCTAAGTTGAATATCATTTGTATTAAAATTAAGTTTAAGTATCAAATTGTTCTTAAATTGAAAGTTTTATAAGTTCTATTTATATCCTCTAGAATTATTTTAACCATTTGGAGTTTCACAAACACAATGAGACTTCTAAATTTCTTAATTGAGTATTTATTTTGTTTTTCTATCATGTGGCAGCAAGATTCTTCTGCCATAAGTGATGCTATTTCAATGTTTATTAAATTTAAGAAAATTATACAATAAAAGTTATAAAATAGTGAGCCAGTCCGCAAAAGCACATTGACTAACCCATTAAGGGTTTGCAACGACACAACACAAAGGGTGCTAGGCCATGCCACCAGTCCTACCGTACTACCACACCAGCAGGGCTCGAAAGGCTCACTGATTGGTAGGCTTTGACCTGATATGACCCCTGGGCACCACAGGCCGTGCCAAACTCATCCCACTAATGTGTCTATTCCTAACTTTGTTTTAACAAAGAAATATTTTAATACAAGATAACTCAGAATAAAACCAGTGTTTAATAATAATTTGGCCCCATAATGCCAAGCTAATCAAGAAAATATGTATGAAGGAACTTATTAGAAATGTAAACCCGTTGAAGAACTACCACATTAACAGAGAAAAATATAATATCTGTAGAATACATCCAACAAGTCTCACATTCATAGTTGGTAGAACATGTCAACCATAAACTTATAAATCAAACTGTTAAGCGGGAAAGGTACATGTCAAGCTTTAATTTTTCCGCCATGGCAACATCTGCGCTTTCAGCCACCTGTTTACAAAATCAAAACCACACAAGTGATTAGAGGGCTACATAGAACATTAGTTTGATCATATCAAATTAACATGCATATCTCTGTCAGCTCCCTATTACAAAATTTCCTTATCAAAGGACAGATAGAAAGTCGTAAATATTAAGTGGTAAAGTTAGCTGATGAAACCAAACGGCAAAGCAGCCCCTCCATAATGTGAAACTGCTTATTATAAAAGGGATGACATTCCAGAAATCATAGGAAGTAATGCAAAACCTCTGAAAATTCTAGTAACAATTCCAACTGATCTCAACTATTATTACCTCACAGAGATAATAATAAACCAAAACTGATGTTTACTCACATGTATCTTTCTTCCCTAGATCAATGAATTACAATTTGAAACAGTTATACATCACCGAATTGGTTGAAGGTCAAGGTCAATTTAGTTCTAAGTATAGAAACCTAGCAACCACAGTAGCATATTTAAACTAATAGGTATGCACACCCAAGCTTCAATAGAAGTGATAAAGCCAACTTAGCATTTCAGGGAGTTGTTGATGCCCGCTGCCCACAATCATCAAACAGCTTAAGCTAAAAAAGCTACTTGCAGTAAAAGTCACATTGTCTTCAAAATTCCAGTAATAAAAGGATGAAGGTCTCTTTATACAAATAATGGTAGATATATTGATAAAGTTAAAAACTGCCATGAAGCATTGTTTACATTTGTACAATTGAAAACCGTCATAAGAAACCACAAGGATATACTTCTCTAGAAATAACAGATAGCAATGATCATCTCAAATTAAATATTTCACAAATCCCATTATGATATTGGAACTCGAAACCTATATATCACAGAATTTCGCTTCTCTAAAGTCAAAAAAAAAAAAAATAAAGACTCTTAGACCTTGTTCATCAACTAGAGGGCAGAAATCCACCAAGAAATTAAATTGTGACTTCCTAAGCCATTTTAACAATTCAACTTCATTAGGATTGTACTATGAATAAGTGATAAAGCCACTTTTCATTGACTTAAGTTCCATCAAATTGGTTTCTTGCCCCCAACCCCAAACAAAAGATGCCAAATGTTAAAGGCCTTTATGATAAAGATAATACTAATTTGATCCTAAAAAAATTCTTGTAAGTTAGGAAACTTTTTTCAATTTTGCACCAGAGAACATCACTTATGTCTATCAAAATAAGCATATAATAAACCCCACATCACAAGCCTAATAATCTCTCTATGCCTTATCAAAACTCTACTTTGGAATTTCACACAAATAAACATGTTAGTACAAAAACATTTAAGTTGACCACATAGCCATAAATCAAATTCCAGTCTAAAAACTTAATGGAAGACAATAAAAGATTAGAGTAAAGAAGCGCCGACAGCTACCCCTGAAATGAATCGCCAATCCTATAAAAGCAATCGTAATATCATGAAAATCTCACTTCAACTGATTACGAGAACTAGCAAGATACTGGTACAGAAAAACACTCTGGAAAAATCTAAATTTAATAACAAAATAATTTCATAAAAACCAATAATTATAAAGAAACCTTTTTTCCAATCAAAATACAAACATGGACCAAAAATAGGGCACAATTAACAAACAATTGAGCATCACAGACAGACCCATTTGACAAAAGCACAATCACAACAATACCCGAAAATTATAAATTCAACAAAAATCCAAACTTTTCACGATCCATTTCATGAAAGCTATGGATATCCAAAAAACAGTCATTAAATAGCCATAGAGAACTTTTGATTAAAAATAAAAAATTAAACTAAACGCAGACCCAGTTTATTAAATCCAAAATCTTACTTAAAAATATGAATCTAACCCCACATCAGTGAGAAGATGAAGCAGAAGAAGAATTGTGGGAATGAGAAGGAGAAGGAGCGATGACTCTGTTGTAAACTTGTTCACCAACAAGGTAGATGCCAAAAGCAACAAGAGCGATGCCCAAACCAGGAGTGGATTGACGGAGATTGCTGGTCAGCAACGGATGCTTCCTCCACTCGTCCCTCCTCTTGAAAAACTCGCATGTGTGTCCCATTTTCAACTTCTTCGCAACTATTCTCTTCTTCCTCCTACCACTTGATTCTGTTTTCGCTGTAAAAAGAATCAGCATATACCGACATCACATGAATTTCGTGGCCTCGAAGGGTTTGGGCTGGGCCCTTTTGTAGCTTAATGTTCAGCCCACCTTTGTAGAAAATATTTATGAATAAAAACTATTCAACATATAATTTAAATAATTAAAAACTTTTTTTTTCTAATCAATTATGGCTCAGCCACTGGAACTTGAAATTTTCTCAAATGTTAGTAGTGCTTTTGATGTTTCAAAGACCTGCACACATTTTTTGCACTAAATACATTAATGAAAAACAGTATGCATTTTTGTAGACATCCCTGTTTAGTAAGACTTTCAATTTTAGTACTTTATCAACATCTTTGTCTAAGTGCATATCAATTAAAAAATTTTCAGGTAAGTATTTCAAGTCCAATTACAGTAGTTGTAGAAAATCCTATGGATAAAAATTTTGCTTGACTACTAAATTTACTCTTATCAAACGTAACAAATGAGTATATAAGATCAAAACACGTTATACATGAAAACAACTTTGTATTCACTTCATCGAGACAAGTCGTAATCTCCTTCAAGTTATATCTAAGGGGTGGTTAAACTAACTCCTAATAAGTATACTAATTTAAGTAATAAAGTGTTAAGTATGAAGGGTTGTTGCACCCATAAGATTAGGTAAGTGTTGAAGTGAATACTATTTTTAATTTTATATAGATGATTAGATATAGTGAGATGAATTATTTAAAATTAAACTAATTAAACTTACAACAAATAAAATGAACAACACAATGAAATGAAATTGACAAAAACATTGAGAGAAAATTCTAAAACTTTAGGTTTTTTAATTTAGTTCGATTAAGTATTTTTTGTACGATTGAAGAAATTATTTCATTAATGTGACAACAAAATTTTTTAATTTAATAATATTTTTTTTTTAACAATATCAATTCCATTTTACTATCTAATAGTCTTCTATATTTTTATTGGAGCAGCAAAAATCGAAGGAAAGTATGCAACTGGCAGAGATGAGCATGAAGAAGAAAGGAAAGAAAAAAAACAAAAACTGGCGTGGCTGCATCTTCGCTTTTTTTCTTTCCTTAGGTTTAATTCTTCAGGCGGGCTGGGCTGCTTCCTCTTCTTATCTCTTGGCGGGCTTGAGTTTTCTCTTTATTTTACCCTTGGGCAGACTTCTTTCTCTTCTTGGGCCCTTAGCTTTGTGGGCTATTTCAGCGTTTTGGTTTTATTTATGATGGGCTTGGGTTCGGCTTTAGGTTTTGTTTTGGTTTTTTTTTTTATGGGCTTATTTGGGGTTTTTTTTTTTAGATTTGGTTTATGATTTTTAAGTGGGTTGTTTTTTTCGCGACTTATAAGTTTTGCTCATTTATTCTTAGTTCAACACCTCAAAAACTCCTAATTAATCTCTGAATTTTTTATCATCAAAATGACTTTGTTGGGTTCAAGAGAGGGTGTTTATACTTTTTTGCTAACTTGGAGATCTTTTTGTAGAGTGTTGCTCTTTAAGGTGATGGTCATTACTTGCTATTTAGGATTCTTCTTTGTGTCACTTGGTAAGATCCCTTGAGCTCTCTTTGAAATAATATTTACTAACTACCCCATTTACATGTCCAAATTTTTTATAAAACCTTTTGGTTCTTAAATCTTATCTTAGTAATGCTTATGAACTTTGTCAACAACTTTTCTTAGTTAGACTTTTTTTATGAAAGTAGGATGTGGTGATTTTACTATACTCTAATTATTTAATGAAAAGTTTGGATTTTTGCATCAACTAGGATTGTAGGTGTTGGAGTAGGGATTATTCTGCTGTTACTTATGAAAATTACCAACATAATAAGCATTCTCATAGGGATTAAAGAACTGGTTACCTAATTGACATTCAATACTCACATGTCCTGCTCCACATATTCACAGTTAATTTTTTTCACCTGCGTGATTGTGACACTTATATTGTCAATCCTTTTGTTGAGTGCTTCAATTTAGGTAAATAAGACAGTGAAAGATTTCACTTTATAATCTCTTGCAATTCTTCTTGGTACTCTATCTATCTACCATTGATAGTTGTTAGAAGCTATCTCATCTAGTCGCTCAAAAGCTTGTTCTTGTGTCTTTTTCATTAAATTACCACCTACAACTATCAATCAAAGTATGATTAATAGACATTAAACTATAATAAAATATTTGCATTTGAAACCAAATGGGTAGATTGTGATACGAGCATTTTCTGAGCAATTCCTTGAATCTTTCTTATGCTTCATATAGCAACTCCATGTCAAACTACACAAAAGTAGTTATATCATTACACATTTTAACAGTTTTAGAAGGAGGAAAGAATTTTTCTAAAAATCTTTGGACCATATCTTCCTAAATAGTAATAACCCCTCTAAGTAACAAGTTAAGCCAACCTTTTACTTTGTCCCTTAAAGAAAAGAGGAACAATCTCAATCTAATAGCATCATTTGTAACACTATTTAGCTTAAAAGTATCACAAAGCTCAAGAAAATTAGCAATATAGGTATTTGGGTCATCGTATAGTAAACCACTAAATTGGATTAAGGTTTGAATCATTTGAATAATGTTAGGCTTAATCTCAAAGTTGTTTGCCTATATGGTCGACCTCCTAATGCTTGAAGCGGTCTCTTTAACTGAAAATGTAGCATAATCTATTAGTGATTATTGAGTTATAACCAAATTTTCATGCTCTAATGGTGGAAAGATCACTCGGTGTTTGTTTATCATGTCTTTTTGCCTTTGGATCAAATTGTGTAGGTTTCTCTATATTTTTGGATCAAAAGGCACAAGATTTTTGTTGTTAGTGCATGTCATGTACTAGGCATATGCTTGCAAAGCAAACGAAACTAAGAAATAAAGTAAAATAAAATAAAACATCTAGAGTAAAGTTATAAGTAATAGGTTTTGATATTGTCTAAGACACAATCCTTGATAATGGTAGCAAAAACTTGATAAGTGTTTAAAACCAACTCTTAGCAAGGGAACTAATCTTATGCAATAAAATGTAAGTATGAAAGGTTGTCAAACCATAAAATTACATAAGCAAGTACCAAAATGAACACTACTTTTAACTTTGTCTAGGTGATTGAATATAATGATATGAATTATCTAAAATCAAACTAATTATTACTCAAGAAAAATAAAATGAAAAATGCAACAAAATCAAATCAATGAAAACACCGAGTTAAACACTAAGACTTTGAGTTCACTAATCCAATTCAATATAGTATTCTTTTTCCATGATTGAAGAAAATATTTCATTCATGTGACAATGAAATTCCCTAATTTGATTAGTATTCTTTTTCAAACAATATTAATTTTATTTCACTATCTATCAACATCTCTAGATAGGTTTAATTATACAAAAGTATATTATTGATATATAAAATCCACTAGTTTTCAATATAAATTAGTTGTTTCTATGACTATTGCATATATTAATTCATATATTTATATATTCA